>JAUBOD010001112.1:1444133-1473328 GCA_032353885.1 Nothura maculosa | reverse complement strand
CAGAACCCAAAAGTTTACCCATGCAGTGAGTTACTGTTTTCCAAGAAGGTATAATTTTTTAACTCTCTGTCACAGAAATACAAAAAATATTTTAACGCTTGAGAGACTAAGGAGTATGGAGATTGATATAACTCCATAAGTTTACATATGAACTAAGCCAATAACAGTAATTTAAAATTCATTAACTGACCAGAAAATCCTCCCAAAATCAAAGGGAGAGTGGTTTCTTATGAAGAAATTTCTTTTGCTACACACATACTGCTGAATTTTACAGCTTCCTGCTTGTCTCCCCACTACATTTTGCATATTTCTCATTCTAAAGTTGCATTAAAGACCCATTGGGTGGAGAATCATTGCCCACCCATTGTCATTCCAATGTAAAAGAAATTCTTGACCACCAACAGGCCAACAGGCATAGCTGACATCATTGCCTCCATCCAGGCCACATCCTGGAGGAGTGGGAGCAGCAATATATTCACCTATGATGGAGTAGCCCCATATACCAGTGCAGACTGGGGGTTAGCAAGACAGCAGCTTCTCCAGGGAAGCTTCTCCAGTGATCCAGTTGATCATGAGGCAGCAGTGTGCACTTGTGTGCACTTGTGGCTAATAAAGTTATGAGGGTTTTCAAATACTGGAATTGATTGCCCAGTGAGGTTGTGAAAACACTATCTCCAGGCAATAAAAACCTGACTGAGCAAGGCTCTGAGGAACCTGATCTAAAGTGGCTCTGTTTTGAGAAGGAGATTGCAATAGAAAACCTCTGAGGTCCTTTGTAATATTTATTAATATATTAATCTATAGCTGACTTGTTACTGTGCTAAAATTTGAAAAGACCTCTGTTTTAGGCATGGCATATTTAAATTTTAACATACAATTTTATACAACATACAACAACTGTTGTAGATTGAAACTTTGTAATATCCTGTAAATCTATCCCATATCGTAATGGAAAGTTACTTCATCCCTCTTTCTCCTTTATATTCCCTTCATACAATTATTTCAGGCTGAAATCACAAAACACTGGAGTACTCAGCACTGAAGCAGGAGCTTGTGACTACTGGAGGTGCAAGGAACTCCGAGTATTATGAGCTTGTGCTATAATCCTAAATTGCATTTACATACTTTACTATAATTAGTCAATAAATACAATTCTGAATCTTATCTGGTGAGTAATGAACAAACTGGACAGAGAGGGCTAGTAGGGATAGAGAGGTCTGTACCCTGGTTATTTCTTTTTATCATTATTGCTTAGACTATGCACCGCTGCCATATGACATTTGTTCTCTCATTCAGAAGCTCATTCAGAAGCTCATCAATCTCCACTGAACAGTGTGACTCCCTTAGGATGAAAACAGTTGCATTCATGCAAAATGGAACATACAGCTCCATAACCTCTGTCTCACAGCTCAAAAAATTAAGGACAGAAATGGCTAAGAAGTTAATTAATTAACCTACTTGCGGGATATAGTGGTATAATGGATCTATGGTTAGGAAGAGGTTTAGTACACCAAAAGTAGAACCATAACAGGCGAGTCAGAGACAGGAGCTTTTTGCTAAAATGAATAACAATAATGCTCATAGGAGAATTCACTGTGTACCTCTACTATTACTCCAAAATACTCTGATATTATTATCTGAAACTGCACTGGGTACTTCTGTCTCTAAATAAATAAATCACCCTAACAGATACAAGAGTTTATAGATATAATCTAATTCATAATATGAAATTATGTTTAAATCAGTATGAAAAAATTCAAAGACAGTTTGTAGATTGAAAAGAAAAATGATAGATTACTGGATTAAACAATATTTAAATTGACTGTAGAATCCTTTTACAACTCTACTCCTCATAAATATATTGATAGAATTAAACAAAGAAATCGAAGTACTAATTTCCTTAATTTGCAAAGACAGACTCGCTTTTGAATATCATTTCAAGAATCTCTGTTCCCTACTTGCAAAGCAATAAATACATTGCTAATACAGCAACAAAAACTAGCAAAATGGAAATACTGCCCCCTTGTGTCTGAGCTGGCATTAAATATTATCCATCTGAGCTTTTAGGTGCAAAGTGATCCTATTATGTTACCTCTTTTCATTGTTCCGGAAACTCAATTTTGTATGCATAAAGTACTTCTACACACAGGAAAGATATTTAAAGCTAACTAATTAACAGTGTATTGCTTAAAATTGAGTTGTGCTTACAATGTTACAAACTGTGACATGCACCCAATTTAGCGATACATTTAAAATGTTGTGACCTGTTGCAGAGAATGTATAAAATCAACTTCACTGAAATGGTAAGACAAAATGATTGCATTTTGTAAATGCAGACAAGAAAAAAAATGTTAATTTTGTTACATAAACTGAAGTATTGCTTTATGGCAACGTTTTTTTCAAATTGTATACTTCACAGAAGGTAAGCAGGAAAGATTAAACCATCTTTTTCTAGTGTAGTGACTCAGCTTTATTCAACTGAGCAGTTCCAGTCACAGTAGTCTTCAAAGAGATTTATTGCTAGAAGCATGCACTAAACCAAATCCTAGTTTTCCAGTTAACTGCACAGGGACCACTAATGCATATCTAATTTGTACATGAATTATTCAGCTCCCATTATTTTGGCCATTATTAAAAACCTTTAGCAAGTCAGGTAAGCGGATAAGAGAAGATAAATGCATTTGCCACTCTACTGCACCACATTTGCAAAAGTGTACTACTAGGGAAGATGTGGTATTTGTGATGACTTACATTTATATAAAACAAGCCCAATGTTTGGGTACAATATCATTGCAATCACCTTTAAAATCAACCCTGGAAAAACCCTTATCAAATGTTTACTGTGTTACGGAGTTCGCTCACTAAACAAACCCTTGTTCACTCTGTGAAAATCTGTGGTTTCTAGCAAGGGTGGCAGAATCCGAGCTACTAAATCAGTGAAACAATGAGGATTAAGGATAGGGAACCTTTGGGCTATCGAATATGTTGTTTGCAGGACCTGCTGTATGCTGAGAAGCTCTGAACCCTACTTGGGGATGAGTAGGGCAATGACATTCAGGAGGATTTGTGCAGTCTTGCACTAAAGACTAACTTAGGGGTCAGCAACACAGCCATTAGGATATCTGTGTGCTGTGTTTGAGCATGGGCTTTGATGTGGCCTCACTGCCTGTGTAGGCAGATCCTTGAAGCATGACTTTCAGCCACAGTGTGGAGGAAGTGACATACCATTAAAAAGACAGAGCATCTTGCTTGTTCACAGAAGACTGATTCTGGACAGAAATACTTCATATGATGAGTTTACACAGTAATAAGTTAGGAAATTAGGAACTTGTGGGTTTTGCAATCACAGCAGCTATGGGCAACTTTTGTATGGTACGTAGGGGAGCCTAAAAACAGAACAGAAGTGGCTACTAGTTAACTTCTTAAGAAAATTATCATATTTATGGCAGGAGTCAGTTCAAGGGAACCAAAGAGTTTACAGTAGATAGATGTCATTTTGCCAATCTTATTCGGAAATACGTGCTGCCATTTGACTTCTCCATTTATTACTATCACTTGGCATGGCATGGCATGGAATAGTAAAACTAATCTATCTTAGAGGAATCAAAAGTTGTTATTTATGCGAGTGTATGTCTCAGCACTAAGTACTAATATTTGTTTAGCTGCATGGTACCTGCTTCAATAGTGTATAGTGGCACTGACTGCATTAACAGATAGCAGAACTTTATTGTATTTAATTGCAAACATTTATTGTAAACACAGATATTTATTTTCCAGCATGTGAAATGAAGTTCATCTGAATTAATTGTATCATAGCAGTAAAAAATATGTTAGAATGTCATACACTAGCTACAAAAGTGGAATACTTGTTAGTCACAGGAGAAATTGTGGCAGAGAATGCTTCAGATTATAGAAAAGCAAATACTTTATTTGGGCCATTTGGCTTGCTTATCTAGGTTTCTCTATTGGAAGGTAAGCATCTCCAGAAGCAATTCATCAGAGGGAAAGTTGACAGAAAAATCAACTCAATCCTAGATGTTTGATAATACAGAGGTTTTACTGAAGTGTTCTATTTGGGACCTTGTTTGGCTTGGCATTTCTGATTGTCTTGAATTTATCTTTCCTATGTATTGCAATTCTCTCTCCATTGATAAAAAATATCTACATCACATCTTTTGCCAGTGGTAAATTAGAAAAAAAATCTTTTTTCTTTCTTCTGGATATTGCCAGGCTTTTTATCCTTCATAACTTTCATGAAATATGCCAATTCAGAGCCAGTTCTATTATACAAATCATGTCTAATTCATTTAACCTATTACATTACTCTCATGCATAAAAGTAAAGGAATATATGTCTCAGTAATTATTACTTGTCTAGTTGCTTTAAAGGAAGTTAACATGAAGCTGCCATTTTCATTATGACTTCCTTTTGACAGTGTAATAGGAACTAATTATTATGGACAAGATAGGTAGAGATGTCTGTGAAAAATGTGAGGAGCCATTAATAATTCTTTCTAAATCCCATTTACTCTAGGGATCTTTATCAGTTGAATATATCTGCTGCAATGTGCTGGCTCATCCAATCTGTCTACTGATAGCAAGAATGTTATCAAGACTCCATTTTCTACTTCCTTGCCTCTTTCATCCGTTGATGACTGAGCGTATAAAATGGCATAGCTCATGTCAACCAAGTTTTCCAGAGGCACATGTTGTGTAGGTTCCCTTTCGAAAATAGGGTTGGAGACACACAATTTGGGAGGAATTTTGGAAATATTATTTTGAAGGTTGCTTACAAGGTCTTTTTATTCAGTGTACATTTTGTCATTGGAAAGAACAGGGGAAAATAGAAATATACACTGTCTTAAAGAGGCTGCTTAGAAAATCTTAGAGGCATGGTTGAGAAGATATATTACAGGACTCACCCTCTCCACAGATTGAAGTGGACAATTTCCATCTGGCCCCTTACAAGAGGTCCTGAAATGGGAATGGCTGTAGGAAAAAAGTCCCCAAAGAAACCCTTGAAAGGTTAGGAAATTTTTGCTCCTTAAGAGAACTGTAGTTCATTTCTCAATTGGTTGGGATGTGGAACAGAAAAATCACAGCCTCTCCCTGTGTGCAGTTAAACGGATGCAAATTGTGTATCATGACATTTTGCTGGCTGATAAAATGACACACCTAAGAATAAAATACACATAAGGGACATTTATTTGTCATAGCATCCCTGACAAGTGAATTTTCCCATTAGACTATAAATAAAGAGCAGCTGTGCAAACCTAGACAAGGTATTATAAGCAAACAGACTGAACTAGAAAATGAAAAGCAGTTGTTTTCTAAAGGCTCTAAATAACCTCATAGACAATTTAATAATTTTATTTATACTAATTATCTTTTCCTACAATGAGAATAGGGACTTCATTGTAGTTTGCTCCTATCTTCAAATTTCAAGCTATAAATATGTTTTTTTTAAATATATTCATTAGGCAAAAAAAGGATTCCTCTTCCTATTGTTCAGAGGAATCATATTCATTTTTTACACTTAGGTAAGTCCAATGTCAGAGCAGGTCATTCCCAGACTTTTAAAAATATGCTTGTAACACTGTTGTGACATTGTTTTCCTATTTTAATGGTGTCAAAACACAGAGTTTAAAAACAAGTTATACAGAATCTTCTATCTCTGAAATGGTTAATAAAGATTCTAAGATTTACTATATATTGTCTCTATGCTCTTAGCAAACACAGTAGAAGCCATATTTTAAACATTTTTATAATCAAGTTCAGCATGTACTATTAAACATATTGCTGAAAGTTGGATTCCAAAAGCTTTGCTTTTCACAATACAGCTTTCAATAACAAATGGAAGCTTTAGGTAGTCAGACATCTTCTGTCAACAGAAAGTGAGGTATTTCAGTCACTAAAATTGACATTATTCCTTGGGCACATACAACAGAATAATTCAACACAAATGGTGGTCTGTGCTCAAGAAAAAGCCAAATACTAGAGCAGCAGGGATTTTGCAGGTCAGGAAACAGCGTGGGAAAACCTGCTGATACTGTGCATGGTGTCTTCATTTCAGCAAGCCACATTTTTAAGCAGTCTTTTAAATTCATCAGTAAATATATATAACCTTTTCACTTAGCAACTAAAATATGGTACAGCTCATGTCTTAAAGTAATTTATAATATCCAGTGGTAGCTTTATAGAATGTTTAATAGCATCTTGATACTAAGGAAACAAAATATATTGAAACTGTTTTCATTAGTAATGATCTGAAGTGATAAGTTTTATTCTTAGCAATTTCAGAATTTACTTTAAAATATCACCATCACAATTGTCAATAATGAGCTTCAAAGCTATATTGTATTTTTAGATTCTTTGTAGTCCAACTGCATAAAATGTCAAGTTAGCATTATATATGTCAATTTAATAAAAGCATTTGTTTTAATTAAATACATTTTCAATCAGTAATTATAGTGGCTTGATTAATACGGATTAAAGCAAGTCAAAGATTATGTTAATTACACTAAATATCTGAAGTATGATTTTGGACAGGAGAAGAAATATCTCAGAAATTGATAGAAAGTATTAAACAGCTGGTCTTAAGTACTAGAGGACTGAAATATGCTACATTTTCATACACATTTTTCCATTTCCCTTCCATATCTGAACAGGAGATTCCCTTTCTCCTCTCCCCCTACTCATTTATAAATTGTCATCACACAAGAGGCAAAAGATGATTGTCAAAAGAAAGCAAGAAAAAATAAATTTAGATATTCTGCTCTTGTTTCAGTTAATTAGCAATTAACTCTTGTTTCAGCTAAATTGGCAATTTCTCATGTCACATCTCTAGGAAGCAGAGAGCATCCTACAGCTCTGCAGTTCAAAATAAGGATGTTAGGAGGTTTTAGCCTCTCCAGACTTTCCCTAGCTTGACTCTAGCACCTCAAACTTACATTGAAACGTAGCACTCTAATACATTTACCTAGTAAAATGATGAATAGAGAGGACTCTTCTTTTTAAATGTACTTTTTTGGATGGCAAGTTTACTCTGAATCTCCAAAATAGCACAGAGTGACCTAATCTGTACCACAGAGATTTCTTTATTCTTGCCAGAATTCAACATTTACATGTTTGTGTAAGGTCATCTTTCTCCAAAGGCTAAGAATTACAGCAATGTCAATTTTCCTACTTAACAAAGCCAGCTCTCAAAACAGCAAGTGGCTACATGATCCAAATTTTAAAAAATATTTCCATAAATTTGTGAGGGAGTAAAAAGTAGATGAGACTCAATAATATTCTGCTTTTATCCAGTAATTTAGAAACCTTAATTAATTTAGTTGTTAAGAATGATAATGCATATCAGATTTCTAGTAAGCACAGACTGGTCAAGGAAATGAGCTAAAACTTCAGTCGATGGAAAAAAAACATACAAAAGCCAAGGGACTTGCCCAAGGTCAAAATCAAATCAGCTGTAGTGACAGTGATCAAGTGTATGCTGATGGAGGACAGTGCCCTGTGCCTGGAAAAGAAAAGCATTTTTTCCATTTGAAGGCTCTGCAATTCATTGCTCACAGGGGAGCATTAAATGTTCTAATGCAGCTCCTTTGTAGTTCTGCTGATTACTTCATGGAATGATTTTCTTTGGCATTTGTTTTTATGGCACAACAACCTTATGTTTAACAGCAATATACAGTATATCATAATTTCCATTGCAGGTAGTTTGAAACTGTCAGAGTGCAAATGCAATTTATCATCATGTAAGAAACAGAATACCTTTATTTCTTTCCCTTAGATTTATGCCACCAGGAACATCTTCTTCCTTTCCCAACTCTCCTTGTTTCTTGTCTCTTCATGGCTTTAGTTTGTAACTAGAAAAATCTTTGTATAGCTATAATACTTTCTTTCTTTTCACCAATTAGTTCAATTTATTATTAAGGTTTCACTTTTCACTTTTTTATATTTTCCAAAATTATATTGTTCTTTCTTTTACTTGGTAGGACAACCTAGAAATTTCTTGGGTTTAGTATATAGTATCATAGAATCATAGAATGCTTAAAGTTGGAAGGTACCTCAGAGGTCATCGAGTCCAACCCCCCTGCAAATGCAGGATCACCTAGAGCACATGGCACAGGGCACAAGGTGGCATTCAGGCGGGCTTTGAGTATCTCCAGAGAAGGAGACTTCACAACCTCCCTTGGCAACCTGTTCCAGTGCTCTGTCACCCTCACTGAGAAGTTTTCCCTGAAGTTCCTGTGGAACTTCCGATGCTTCAGTTTGCAGCCATTTCCTCTAGTTCTACTGCTGTTTACTATTGTCTTCCCTACATTTTATCTTTTTCTCAGAATGTGTATTATCTTCCACATGAAAGAAAAATTGTCATCTTCATATGTAATTAAAAAAAAATCTTATGAGACACTTCTATGTATTGAAAATACTTGTGAGTCTATAGAACAACTCTTTCCAGGTTTTCTTCAAGCTCAAGACCGCTCTCTTATGCTGTTGCATCTTGTAGCAGTTCCCAGCATTGATATATGCCAGATGCAAACCCACATATTCCACTCAGATTGATCTGCAGACAGGCTGGTCAAGTTCCTTTTTCACTAACATTGAAAATATTTGCTTAATTTCTTAGTTAAAGGACAGTTTTCGCTTTTCTGAACAGTCTCACACCCAGATGCCCAGGAAGACACGGGAGAATTCCCTCAAGTGGTTAACTTTCCTTCTCATATTTCTGTAATATTTTAACTAAATTCTAAAATTAGTGCATATCTTACTGGATTATTTTCCATTTTCACTCTTTTACCACGTTGGGCATTTGATATATGATACTTTAACTACATAATATATTATATATCACATCGAGGGAAAACTTCTGCTACACATTATATACATTTTAAACACCACACTAGAGATATTTAGACAGTAATAAAAATATATTTCAGTCATTCCACATACTACATATGAAGTTGATGTAATCCATCTCTATCGAAGGAACAAAATAATGCCAAACTACTATACACCATTATAACCCAAATAACCCATTTAAATTTTCATTCTGAAAAAATATAAGTAGAATACAACTGGAATATGAAGATATTGAATCAAATAAAGAAAAACACTCTCTCTAAAATAAAATTAATAAGTTAATCCTTGACATCCTGCACACTCAACTTTAATTCTGCTACGGTTTCTACCAGATGTACTTTGTGAATATTGCTAATTGCAGAATAATTTTAGTGGAGGTTTTCATAGATATCTGCTATAAAAAGAGCTTACGATCATTAACATAAAGGATTGAATAATATGACAGTATGGTTATGAAAAAAAAGTTCATCCCCACACTCAGGGAATTAAAGGCCAAAATCAAGACTATGGTACAGAATAATTAGTTCTGATTCTAGTTTTCCAGAATATAGCTTCCAGAAATGCACCTGTTCCTGTTAGACTTTGATAAGCAATGGTGAATTCATACCTTTCCTTGATGCTTCTACCAATGCCTAATCTTTTTTTTTCTCATTATTTAAGATTTCTTTAAGGCTTGTTTTTCCATTTTGTTTCATCTTCAGTTAATTTTCTGACTTTTTTCTGCATCTCCATCAAATTATTAGATATCTATTTAAGTTGTGGATATCAGAACTGCATTATTATATTTTATGTAATATTTTTGTCTAGGATTCAGTGGCAAGCATAGGCAGACAGGGTTTTACTCACCTTGTTCCTAGGCACTTCTTTGTTGCTAAGCCATCTAAGGAGCTAATTAACGGGGTTTTTTTCCTCTCAGCTTTGCTTTCAGAGCTTATATCCTGTCTGTCATGACATCTAAATCTTATTCATCATTCTCATTCTTCATTCTATAGGTAGAACCCTAAATCTCTTTTCCTACAAGCATAGCTTTGCATCTTTGGTATTAAATCATGTTTTATCTTCTGATAACTGAGTTATCCAGTAAGCATGCTTTGATCATGCTCGTTTTTTTTTTACTATTCCACATGTATTTATGCCTTTTGCTCCTTTTACTCATTTAATTCCAGGCTATCAGTAAGTATTATGCCATGCATTGCTCTTGATTATTTTAGAATCACAGTAGATTCACAATATGTTTGATGGTAAAGGCCATCCTCGTTATTAAGAAAATCTTTATGGACCAACTATAAGGAAAACACACAATCATTTTTGTGTTGAATTTCTAAATTTCCACTTTGACTCAATGTTACTTATATTTTAAATATGTAATAAATTACTGTAGAATAAAAAGTATGTGATACAAAGATTTTAACATTCTCTTGATGTACATGATTCTATTTTTTATTAAAATAACTTATGTAATGGTGATGAAGTCTAAAGGGGACAGGGATTCAGTTAGGAAACTAGATAAAAATTGTGAAAGATCTACCTTTTTTTAGGATGGAGGACAAATTTGTGAGCTTGGAAATGATGAGTCACAGAAACAAAAAAGAAATTTTCACCTAAAAGGATTTTTTTTCTGCCACAAATTTATTAGCATAATAGAAAAATTCTGACAATATTTCTCCAGTTGCTGCAGGAAATGACTCTGTTTCCACAGCTTCTGGTCTTAATAGAACAGAGGGAAATACTTATTTAAAAATATTTCTCATATGAAATATCTACATACTCTACAAGAAAATCTGTGCGAATGAGGACTTCAGAGATTTAGAGACAAGATGTTTTGGAGTTTAAATTTTCAGTCAGAAAAACTTCATAAACAAAGCAGATTTCACCTTTGGGACTATCCTTTATTAAAATTTCTTTCCTATTCACTTATTCATTTATTCATTCATTCATCGTGTCATAATGAGCTACTTCTGAGGAAAGTTTCCTTTCTTAATCTGTTCTGTGACAGAAAAAAAGGCAGAAGGGAAATAACACTATATAATGCAAACCATTTCAGTATTTTCTCCTACAGATATCCCTCTCTCACATCATCTGAATTGCAGAGCAGCTGCATTTCTCTAGTCTTGATGCACTGGCAAGTTCAGATTAGCAAAAAATTCTGCAAGCTGATTAGTTTAATATTAACTGTGTAAGGTACATGACAACTCCAGAGGTTTTTCCTCCCCTTTTTTAAAATATATTTTATGAATTCAATACCTTTAGGAAACAGAAGACAGAATGGAATATAGAAATGGAGTATAGTTTCCAAACAAAATGTGGAGAAACTCAGATGTGGCGACAGAGTCACACCATCAGCTGACAGTGCCCATTCTGCAGCCTGTCTGTGGCATGATGCAAAGCACTAGAACCCTCTGTTCAGAACTTTTAATGAACAGTAAAGATATTTAGGTAAAAAGGTAAGTAAACAGAACAATAGTGAGGGAGACCAAGACTAAAGATGATTCAGGGAGTAAAAGTCAGTTATTACTATGCGTTAAGTATTATTACTCTTTATTGGCTTAATCACAGAGAAAATAAACTGCTAAAAACTGCATTAAGACATATGACAGTGCTATACAACATGGACTCAGTTCAAGTATGATCCATCTACTCTAGTGAAGGTTGGAGTGTGCATAACCCCAATTATACATTAGTTCAAAGAAAGCACTAACTATTCTAATGCTTATATCCTGCAGATCTTTTAACAGTTTCGCTTCAAAATATTTTAAATAAAGGCATCACAAAATCATACAATGGATGTGTTTGATAATGAGTTAGAAAAACTTAGAAAATCATCAATAGCTTAGATATGGACTCTTCTCAAATTTAAATACCAAGGACTTACATTTTGTAAGCGATAGGTAAGAAGCAATAGAATAGTTCAAGACTCTAACTAAAGTAATTTAAAGACTGTATTAATTAGGTGCCACTGTTTCTAACAGGTTCTGAGGAAGAGTTTGTTGCAAGCCAACACTCTTCATGGGGCAAGACACAATTCTTGATCCCATGAAAAGCTACGTAACTTTGAAATCTCTTGTTAGAATTACAAAACTAGGTTTTATTGCTTTTGTACAACATTATTTTTTGCTATCATGGATTTTGCTCTGACGGATTATTTCACTCAGAGCAACCTTATCCCTTGTAACCACTGCTTTAATTCCTTTTATATTTAGAGGGCTATCAGGAGCACTGTTAATACTAGTTCTTCCTCAATTTCACTAAGGAATATTAATGCAGTTTGCAGGGAAAACTAATTTAATAGCTTTAGGCATTTTGAGAATGTAGAAATAATTTAGGACAAAATAATTTAAAGCATAGGTTTGGATTTCATGTTTAATTAATGGAAAAGACCTTTTCATCATCTGGGAGAAAGAAGAGTGCTGAGAAAGTCATTGCAGTTTACATTTGGCAGAGGAGAAGTCTTTGCTTTTCACTAAAATGATGATCAGTTAACTCAAGTAAGGAAAGGAAAGATATGAAGATATTTAACACTCGGTTTACTCTATTATTTTTGGTAATAACTACTTCTATGACCAGGGACACTTTTATTAAAGTATTATATAAGACAGTATAAGAACAGCTTAATCCAGGCACTTTGTTGGGTTTATGGAACTGTTGTAAATCAAAGAAGAGATCTGCATTAAGATGAATTTAATTTTCGTGAAAGTTTTAATTTAATTCTTTTTCATATTACAGACATGGAACAAACAAAAAGAAAAGTAATTTGTTTTCCTCCACAGCACACAAAATTCTTAAACTTCACAGACCAGATATAAGTGCATGTATAGCATTTTTTTATTTATTGAAACCAGAAAATACTTGATAAAACCTCTGAACAGCAAAACTGTTGACTTGAGCACGCTTGATTTGATTCGGAGGATAAATATTTACAATATTTAATATAATTCTTTTTCTCTTAGATTAGATATCATCAAAATTAATTTACATCTTAGCAAATGAATTTACTGCACTACATTTTACTCTACTGCCTAACATTTTAGCTGTTCCTGCAAAACTACCCAGCATTTTAAATCATGCACACTTAGTAGCAAGCTCATGTGTCAGCTGCGAAAGTATTGACTACAAAGAATACAATTTTGGTTAGGCTACATTGCTTTACAAATTAGAGCTCTATGAAGGAAAATACATTATTTTCTTCACTTGAATGAATCTGTTTTGAAAATCTTTAAAGTTCTCTTTACTTACAGTAAAATTATTCTTATGTCAACTTAGGTGCAGTTTTTGTTGGCTCTCAAAATGCTCATCTCAGAAACACATGCTTCTTCCTTGCATAAAACTAAGGCCAGTTGCTTAAGTATAAGATGTGTCTTTGATGAGACCATCTGATGCAACCAGGCCTTTGAAGAGCGTGATTTATACAAGCGGTGGTTACTAAAAATCACTAGTCCAAGTGTATTCTGATATGGTCAGTATTAATAATGTATGTGTTATGATAGAAACCATTAAACAAGTTAATTCTAAGTATACTTAGAATAATTTGTATACTTTCTAAGTATATATTTTGAAGTTACTCTAATTGGATATTTATTTCTGGTTTTCTATAATTTGTCTAACTCATAAAGGTCATGACTGAAGATGTTTGACAGAATGACATTCAGAAGGAAAAGCAAGCATTTGTTAGAGAGAACAATAGTTAGATAAACAGTATTATAAAAGAAAACACTAAAGGTCAACCACTTCAACACTATGCCACTTTTCATATTCATACACAAATTCATAACATAATTATGAAAAGCAAAAGTGGCCATGCTGTGCCAAAACCTAAGAGAAAAAAAAGAGAGTTCATCCCACTTCTTTGTCCCCTGCCATGACATTAGCACTTGTTAATGCAGCAGAAAGTGCAGCACTAACATATCTTCCTATTTTCTCAAACCTATGCACCATATGCAAGGAACTAGAGATAGGTGTTGCTGCACAACCATCAGGAAATCTGTGTTTCTGACTGCAGTTCACTTTTGTAAATTCATATCTTTCAAGGTGAACCATCGTGAGCGAAGGACTACCACATAGATTTAGCATTTGTTCTAATAACTCAGTCTGACCTTCGGACAAAACATCATCAGTACTTAGAAGAACATTACATTTTCATCACTCAAAGCAAATAAGAGGAATAGGATGAGAAAATTTTCCTCAAATATGACAGATTTGTTCTATTATGAGGAATATAGATTCACAGAAGGAATATTTTTCCTTGTCCAAAGAGACACTGATCTGTTAAATGTTAGATTTTCTGCTCTTATCACTTTCCCTTCCGGTCTTCACTTCACTTCACATACTAGAAAGAAGTATGTGCAGCAATGTAGGAACAGCAGTCATCTTTGATAGTCTGTTTTGCCTAGGGCGTTGTAGAACTAGCTCCATTTATTCTTTGAAGAGCATAAACATCATCTTTTAACTAAAATCTTATTTATTAAAAAGTTCTTTAAAGATGTCTCTCATCCTTTGTTATTTTTTGTCTCCTGGCTCTAACTGAATTACCAGATGAACATCAAATGTCATAGCTGGAAGTATTTAAATATAAGTCTGTCAAAGAGAACATATTCTTTTCAGAGGACATCACCTTAGTGATCTCCCACATGCGTTTCTACCTTATTAAACATCACTCTGCCCGAACAAAGCAGTCCCAACTGTCCAGTTTAAACCTCATAAGGAATTTTCCAGGTCTTCTCCAGGCTCCAGAAGCCTCTATGGCCATCTGTATCCACAACCTCAATCAAGATGTGAAGAGAGCCACTGGTTGTTTTCACTGGAACTCAACATATGTTACATGTACAAAGGGTCTGAAAGTCTGCTGTCTGTACAATTCAAGTTATAGTTTGGGGATCTTCCCAAAGTCAGATAGAATCCAGCTTTAGAACACACAAAATAAATTCCATTTAATATTTCCTTGGAGAATTCAAATGTACTTTCTTCATAGAATAAAAGACCATGAGAAAAGTATTTATGAACTCATGCAAATTTCATGAAACTATCTAGTACATATAATAGCTCTGAAGTATAGAAGAAACAAAAAACCCAAGTTATTAGATAGGATCACTATTCATTTTTAAATTAACTGAAGGCTCCAGGTGTGGCTGTAGGAAATGGAGTTAGCTGAACTGTGAAATAAAATTCCATTGGTCACCACTCAAAGGTCTATTTTTATTCCCAAGTGTTGTGCCAGAAGTAATGCTGTTATTTTGTATATACAGTGGAGGGAAATTTTTCAGAGTTCTAAATGATGTTGTAAATGCTGACTTTTCATGGGTGTTTCAAGAATAAACCAGACAACTATGTATACAACATAAAAAATAGAAGGGACATTAATGCTAGAGGAAAAAGTCATGAAAGGAAATGCAAAATATTATAAGCGCACAGAAAAGTAAGACTTAAAGTAGCACTTAAAATATCTAAAACTATAATATGCAGCTTATTTGTGCAAAATCTTTCCTCTAGAAAAGATTTACCAAAGGAAAAGTATAAATCCAGAATGTAAGCAGTATGGGTAGGTTTAAAGACTGTTATAAGTAGATCAATTATCCTGGCTGGAAAGGAATATAAAATATGGCATGACAATGAAAGAAACATGAAGAGATTAATCACCACCATAAGCAAGAAAAACTTTACAGAACACAAGAGAACTGCATTAGGTGATTCCTGTATCATTATTTTATGCTGAAGTATATATTAGAAAGCTAGATATGTTGTCTATAAATAAAAAGGACTGTGCCACATCAAACCACCTGCTTTGCCAGGAAAGTTCACTTGAAAAGCAGTAAAGTACTGATCGATATAAAGAGACTAGCAAATTTGGAGTATGAAAACAATCTTATTCCAAATGATATACATTGGCTTGAATATCATGATGCAACTATAATAGTCATAAGATAATATTGTTTCCATTAGAAGATACATGGTCCTTTGGAAAGTCAAATTCTTGGGCACATCTAATTACTGCAGAAGGTGGTAATGTTTCAAAGTCCTTGTGTCTTAGCATAAGTGATGGCAGCATTAGCAATCTTTCCTTTGTTGCACCAGGTAATGAAGTAAAAATAACAGAATAATTGATTATTTTTTTTTGGCATAGAATTGAAAAAGGTTTTGCATGGAAAAGGAATATTTTTGTCCTTTTACAAAGAGAAATCTGAAGCACAAAGGAAATAAGGCATCTAAGTGCAGTTGTACAGTAAATCTGTGGCATAGCTGGGAACAGAATGTACGGTTACTAACTCCCAGATGACGATTCTGACTGAATATAAAACATAAACATTGGCCAGGATCGAATTACAAAGTTGCACCGTACTGACATAATCAGAGTAGTAGGCATCAGACAACTGTTATATTTGTGCAAATGATTTTATAAGAGCTGGGCTAAATCTTATTTATGGACTTGAAATACAATGAAGTCAGTGGAGTCTCAGTGGAAGCTGTGTAAGTGCTGTTAGATATCAACGCAGTGTAGAATAATGACATGTATGCTTGAGATGGGACAGCTTTCTCCAATAGCACAGGATGAGGAAACAATTTGATTGTTTGGAATAATTCCAAAAAGCAAAGGTTTTCTTCTAGGATGAAAATAAACATACTGACAGAGCATTTTATTACTACTCATAATGCTATCTAATTTTTGGAATACTTGAATAGATGAATAGAAGAAATTCTGTGCTCTTCCACTGTGATAACCAGACAAAAGCTATGCAAAAGAATTGCAGCAGGCAAAACCAAATAAAAAAAAAAAACAAAAAAAACAACCAAAATCAAAAAATCCCCAAAGCAAACACCAAATCTTAACATACACACAGATCAATCCTAAATATTCACTTCTGAATATTCACTTCTAAGTATCCATACCCTACAAGACTGCACTTTCAGGATAAAGCAAAGAAGAAAGCCATACTAGATGCAGTCAAAATTATAAAAAATAGGCTTTCATCAAGTGATGACTTTATCACCACAAGAAAGCTGGTAAACAAGCCTGTTCCCTGCTTGGGTGTTTTGAAACATGTCATTTCAACAGACTAAGCTGGGATCTAGAGAGTAATTATGTTACTGAATGTTTCACCCAGATTTCTTTCATGTTTTTCGAGAAAATGGCCCATTCTACTGCACCCTTTGCTACACTTTAATCAAGAACATTTCTAAACTGCAGCTACAAACTCTTCATATTAATCAGATTGCCATATATAACCTATGGGAAGAATGTTTGATCCATTTTTTCATGCTGAAAATCTGTAATCTTTTTCCATATTATCTTATTGAAGCAAGCGTTGTTGGGAACCTAGATATATTTGTGTTAATTCAAAAAAACCAACAGAACTAACAGTAATATAGGGATAAGATTGAAAGTGCCACAGGAGTTTCACTAGCATAATTCATTGTCTAAAGGTATTATTCGGTCATGACTCTCCCATAAATATAGGATTTGGAAGGAAGTCTCTAATTTTTGCAAGTAGTCAGTGCCTCAGTTTTATTTCTGACCTTATGTGAAAATGTGTGAACCTATCTCAGGTTGGGGTATGAGTCCTTTCTGATCCTGGAACATGAGCAGTATGCAGAGAATCAGCACTTCCCCGGAGCTCATTAAAGACATCCCTCCCATAATGAACATAATATATATAGCATATATATAAAATCATATATAGCATTAAGTTCATAATTAACTGTTGCCACATTTAGGAGCATGCTTTTAGGTTTTTGGATGTCAAAGGAGCTGACAAGGAGAAGATAGAATTTTGGGCTCTATTGACTCTTTAATTTCTGTATGGAGGTAATGGTACTGGGAAAAGCAAGGAGATAGGAATGTGCAATATTCAGGATCCCAAAATGGGAGACTGGCCTTTCAAGGGACTTTATACAGTTACTGATGAAATTTAGGCTTCTCTACAGAGAGGCTAACAGCAAGAAACTTAATGTGGGGGTAGATGAGTATCTGTATCACTAGAAGAGTCTTTAGAGGCCTAGAGATTTTAGCCCCATAGCTTAGTCACGGTAATATGGGGTGTATAAATTTCTGACTGAAATACAGAGAGAATTTTCATTAGCTCTGAAGTGAGCTGATAATGGAGCTGAAAATGGAGAAGACTTGTATTTTCTTATCTAGCTAGACTATAGTAACAGGAAGGCATACTTAAGTTGTGAAGGAGACTTTGAGTAGCTTGCTTCTAAGAAGTCATAATTTGGATGAATCTTTTCTCTTTAAGAATTGGCACTCAATTCTGATCTCTTTTAGTCTTTGTGGCATTTAGTCTGTTTGCAAAAGATTTGAATGGTAACTTAAGTACAGTGATACTGCTGCAAAACTAAGCATAACTTTTTTCATTCGAGTGTTACCTTTTATTTTGCCATTTCCAGATGAAGAATTCCTTGTTCACTTTATACACAGTGATTCATAACTGAACTTCCATACTTTTTTTCTTTATTATATACTTAAAAATATGAATATAAAACTGTAATTGAATGTCCTGAATGGAAATGGAATTGAATAGAAAGCTGAATTTGTATCCACTCTATATTGTTTACTTTACATCTTTTTTTCCCTGGTCTCACAATGTTTCATCCTTTCTCTCCAGTAAAGACTGTTCAAATTTTAAGTTGTGAGATCATTATTTATCATAATAATGTCACAGTGAAAAGATCTCTGCAGCCTCTGGTCATTTCATTTTTATGTAGTTCCATTCTATGTGTCTAGTAGCCTCCATGTCCACCATGTTAATTATTGCTTCATATATAATACCACAACAAGATTTTATTGAAAACTGAACTGATGGTTTCGGATACATTCCCACATAAACAAAACAAAATGATTAGGGCAGCACAGTTCATTTTTCATACAGTTGTTACATTTCATTCCATTCTTCTTTTTCCTTTGGGCATTATTTCCTTCAAAGATTGTTATGAATTTTGCAAACTACTGGAGTAAAATCAATGGTCTATAGATTATTTACTTGCCCTGTTCTTGTCATATGACACCATTTCAAGAACATATTTTAAAAAAGTTTGCTGCTGAACTCATGATTTACTTTTCAAACTCTTGTCAGGATTCCAGAGTGTATTCAATACATGAGCATAATTTTTATTTTTTACTTCTTTATTTCATTTCTAAACTCTTAATCACATTCCCTCCCACCTCCATGTTAAACATAAAGCTGGCTAGTCTAAGATAGATATAGTCCTTCAACATGCGTAATATGTAGTTTCTTTCTAGGGGACTTTTTCCTCTTACATGGTCAAATATGATCCCATGGATTTCAGATGTTTTTGCCCTGTGAGTGCCACAAACCTCTGTCACATGTGGAAGGTGTCTTTCTTTTTGGTTTGGTACTTGATGTAAACCAAGAAGAGGCCTTGCAACTTGCAACTCCACACAGGCCACCTGGCTCACTCGCAGAGAGACTGGGACTCAGCAGTCAGTGTTTGGTATATTGAAAATTGAAGCACATTCTGCATGCTAATTTAGAAATTTAGAGCTACACTGACAGCATTTTGCATCTCATTCCTACCTCCACAAATATTCTCGTTTAAATTTTTTTTTTTGTAATTCTGGTTAAAATACCTATATTTTCTCTTTTCTCTTTTTAGACCTACCATAATTTTCAAGGTGTTTTCAATTTAAGAGGCTTAGCTTATTGCTTGATAAGTCTGCAAATTCCACATAAAGATTACTCTTTTGAATTAATTTGCATGAGCTTAAAAATAAGTCCTTAAACTCTCAGCCCAGTTATTACCTCTAATTGGTCCTCATAATTTCTTAAAGCTTGCCCTTTCAAAATCAAAATCTTCACTTACAGACATATGTTTGTTTATCCCACTGTTTCATTTAGAATGGATCAGCAAGAGATCATGAGATTCAGGGTTATTTTCTATAGAGGCTCTCTTATAATGTGACTCATGGGATCATATACTTAATGCCACATCTACGCTTTCTAATATCTATTGTGAAGAAGTTATTGAAGGTAAGGACAAACACCAAGCACAGTAATTTTGAATATTAGCATATAACATGTCCTAAAGCCCTACCTAAAAATAATGGCATTAAAATCACAAGTTCAAGCATTCAATAAGAATGACAGTTCCTAGCAGTTAATTGTACCTATGTTTTGGGTGCATCATGTTAAGGTATGTAGTTATGAAATCACATGCCATTTACTTTCTCCAGAGGACTTCTGCCTTAGACTGTGCATAGAAAGCATGAAGACAGTTGTCATCTTCTCTTGCAAATATATTCATTTCACTTTCAAAAAAGATGAATCCTTCACTCAGATTTTTACAAACAAGTACAGCATGAGCAGCAGAAACAGTGTATTCCAAGTGATTTTGATCTCACTTTTCAGATGAAGGCATAATAATGTATATTTTGTGACATCAGTATGGAATATACACTGAATCCTCATAGTTCATCTAGAAGTGATGAGGCAAAGCCATGCGGCAAAGTAGCCACACCATACTGGAAGTATTTGATTAGTCTATTAGGATTTATTTTTATCGATTTATAATATCCATAAATATATATTGATAAAGCATATAAAATCATTTTTAGTTATT
The DNA here is from genome assembly GCA_032353885.1 of Nothura maculosa. Classification (NCBI taxonomy): domain Eukaryota; kingdom Metazoa; phylum Chordata; class Aves; order Tinamiformes; family Tinamidae; genus Nothura; species Nothura maculosa. The sequence continues at coordinate 1,452,899 of JAUBOD010001112.1, read as the reverse complement.
ATGTGTTTTCATTTTTCATCTGCTCATGTTCAAGTTTTCTGAGAAGACTTCAGCCATAGAAGTTATAGAGGCCTCTATACCATATAGAGAGTTATAGAGGGTACAGTGGCACGGTTGCATATGTAAGGAATATATTATTCCAAACTAATTCATCTGAAGGGAGAATGTAACAGTCCTTTTCTTTTATAATCTTGTTGGAAGCGACGAGAGACAAATGCGCAGGGAGGTGATAAGCAAGTCACGATTTATTGATACGCAAGCACATCTTATATAATGCACTTAACAAGCCTCATACATATTGCAAAGCTCAGCTCATCATTGGTTGCAGCTTAGATGTCAACTCTGCCTCTGTTGCTACATTCTTCGGATGCCTGCGGTTTCTTCACTCTGGCAAGATCCAGGTGCTGCATCCTGTTATCAATTAACCTCCTTGCTCAACAAGGTTCCAGGGAGAGTGTGACCTTGGTGCAGGCAGTTAGCTCTCCCCGTTAGCCTTTCCTCCACAAAACTCTCCACATAATCTTATAAACTATCCTATCCCTTGTTTCATATTGAAATAAATAAATTGAAATAAATAGTTGAAGAAGCTATTTTGAGTAATACCAAGAAAAGAATCTTCAATAGGCTAGTAAATATCTTCCAAACTGTTATGCAGTGCTTTATTGTTATTCCATTTGTCACTAGGAAAGGACCTTGCCTACTCAAAGTCATGAAATTTTACTATATGAGTGTGAACAATCTTGCCCTTATGATTATGACAATAAAAAGGAGGAAAGACTCCATGATTAAAAAATGGATTAAAGAGCTCTTAAAGAATAAGAAGTTCATGAAAGGGTTTACTATTATTAAAAACCAGATTGAAATAAGATGTTATTTTTTCAGGGATCCTTGGCTTAGGGGAACTGAAATGAAATAGAAGACTCAACATCTTCAATAAATAGAAAATATATCCATTTTGCTTAATTTTAACATTTAGTTGTTTTTTTTTTTTTCCTGCATCCTGCTTTACCAAGCAACACACAAACTGCAGTATTTGAGTGCTTTGGAATGATTCATTTTGCCTGCCTAGCTAATCTGTGGTTAATTCTTTCATCTAAATTTGGTCAATATGATCTGGATGGTAAAAAATGGTTGGAGAAATAGGCTCAGAGGTTTGCTCTCTACTTGGATGCCTATGACAAGTGGATATGGTTCTGGTCTGCACTTGGAAATATCCTGATTAATACCTTTACCAATGCCCTAGAGCAGGTGATGGAGTGTGCTCTCATCATGTTGCAGATAACATCAAAACAATCAATATTGTGGAAAGTGTGATTGTTATCTAGAGGGAGCCAGAGACACTGGCTAGCAAGAACCTCATGAAGTTCAGCAAGGACGAATGTTAAGTCCTTCACCTGAGAAAAGAGAACCTCAGGCACCAGTGCAGGCTGAGGACTGATAGACTGCCATGGCTTTACCACATAAAGAATTTGATTATAAAGACATCATATTTGTTGACACAGAAAGGCAGATATTAACACTGATTCACACATTTGGGTTGTTCTATTGGTCATATCCACTTAAGAATTGCAGGTTGTGCTATAACCGTCACTAGCCTCTCTAGTCTTCTGAGTGACACAAGGAAACAGCATCACTGAAATTTATTGCTAAATGGAGACAAACAAAAGAATTTACCTGAGGCCATTCGCTATTTTCATGTTTCCATATAGTTGTGGGTCAGTACGTGCAAATGTACAGTTTTCAAATTAGCTATTTTTAGTAGAATTAATAAAAGACTTAGTAAATAATAAATAAAAATAAATACAGTGCTATGGATTTTCATTCCATTCTTCTCAAAATTAATTTCTTGAAGAGAAAACTGTGAACAGAGGAAGCCTGTATTGTTTGGTATTTAGAATCTTAACATTTTATAACATAGAGCAAGAAAATTCATGAAAACAAATTTGAAGGTTCAGCTTCTTAATTGTTGTCATTTTTCATTCTATCACTTTCGGTGTTATTTTAGGTTGAAGGACACAGTGCACAAATAAAAGCCTCTCAAGAGCATATCAAAATGTTTTAGCTTAATTCAAGGGAACAGAGAATGTTTTCCTGCACAATGCTTCACCTTTAGCTATTTTTTGTACAAAAGTGTTATTATAGACATTGGATAGGAATATTAAAATTACATAGTTATTACCCAGATACGTTTATAAAGGATCATTTCATAATGCTATAGGTCATCCTGAATGTTCTGATTTTTTAATTAAGTTGTGGATAAATGTTAAAAGGATCAGATGATGTAGTTTGAGAAGAAATAATTTACACTGTGTTAACAGGGCAGATAGTCATTTAAGACTGAGGTTAATTCAATAGAATTATTCTGAATGCGTCACATTTTCCTTTCAGACACTGCACATATCAGTAGACTCTTCATACAGCCTAGTCCAATTGATTGGTTCATCTCTCTTCAGCAAATGGAACAATGGCAAAAACTATAACAATTACAGCCTGTTCTAAAAGCTAGACAAACATCTGGGAAATCTGGCACAGGGACATTCAGAAAGTAACTTAAGTAGGGCAGCAAATTTAATTAATGGATATAAATGCATGAAAATAGTTTTCATCTACACACACAAAGCAAGTCCAATATTGTTTTAAGTTGTACTGCAAATCTGCTTGGCAAATAAGATTGTCAACAAAGTGGCACTTTGCTCATTTGTATATGACTTTATAACTAAAATTTCACATTTAACAACAATTAATGTAAAAGATATTTGTATTATCTAGATTGCAAAAAAAAAAATCGTGATAGCTTTTCTCTCTCCAAAAGTATATGTGAATGGGAAATCAGCACACAAATTAATATTAGTGCTGTCTTTTTTTAACTGTATGCTACTAAGTTATGTGTTTGTAATCTGTAAATAAATAATAAAATCATTTCAGATGAAGCTTGCATATGCCACAATTATTGGCTCAAGTAGTAAATAATATATAGAGAATTCTAAATCACTCAGTAACCTGAATTCATTTTTAAACATCATGCATTTTAATGCTGCCGTATGCAAGGCTGTGTATCTAGAAACAGAGAAGTAGGTCACACTGACAGGATACAAAAATGTTTCTTGGAAAGCTTATCTCTGTGAAAGCCTCTGGGGTCTGGTGGGTAACAACTGAATATGAGCTCATGGTGTAATACACTGGGTAACACTAATGTATCTCTGACTGTATAAAGTGAAGACAGATAAAGAGTTTAGAGATGATATTATCTCTATATATGATATTATTGACACCATTACCAGGATATCATACTCAATTCTAAGGAATACACCTCAATGTTTGAAAAGTTTAAAACAAACAAACAAAAAAACCCCAACAACCAATCAATCAACCAAAAAAAAGCCAAACACACATACACACACAAAGTTCAGAAATTGCCTTAGGTTTAAAAAACTTGCAATATAGTAAAAATCTTTTAAAAAGCTCAATCTAGTTAATTTATAATAGAGTTAATTGTAGTCTGCAAATAACCTTCCATTTATCGCCAATTTATCTGCAGATAGATCTCAATCTAGCTTCGGATACACCTCAACATGAAAGGCATTCTTTGTCTATCTAAAAAGTGGAAAAAAATCAAATGTCTAAACATTAATAAACAGTGCATTTAGGCTAAAAAGATAAGGTACATATTTTTAATGTAAGTAGATAACTGAGAAACTTCCCAGAAGATGTGTTGATTTCTACATTATTTTCTGTCCTGATACGAAAAGTAGAAGTCTGCCTGAAAACAAGCTTTAATTCAACCAGAAGATAAATACTGGATAGACAAATTACAAGCGACGAATTATGGTCTATTTGATACCAGAAATTAAACTAACTGACTAGACTGACAAGTTCATGTCAGGAAGATATATTTTCACTGGAAAATTTATTTTTACAAACAAGCTGAGGACACAGATTTGGAGGAAGTAAGGCCTTGACTTTACCCTATTGTGTGTGACCCTGAGAGGACATAAGTAGGTTCATTCAGCTAAAAACATTGTTTGCTTCTTACTTTTCTTTACTGGTGTCACAGGTTCAACATGTTCATAATTTGTCTCTATGTTGTCTCCTTCCTTTAGCATTATGGACCAAACCTGATTGACGGCTATCATCCTGGTATCACCTTTGACTTCAAGGCTTCAGTTTACACATCTTGAAAATCAAACTTTGTTCACATTGTTGCCTTCTTTGACATATCAATCCATTCACATAGTGTGACTCAACATTTTTCTATGCTAAATAGTATAACACTCTTTGCTCTGGTCTTGATACAAGAATAATGTTTTATTGTTGTTTTTGCTGGTAACAGTGAAAAGTGTGTTTTTCAAGTCTTCTAATTTAGTCATTGCCCCTCTAGTGCCCCTCTTAAAATACCATAAAATAAATTGTATTTATTTTATCTTATTTTGTTTTTCTGCATGGCATTAAGACACTATTGTTCTTGCTCAACACTGAAAAACTTAATTCTTGCACTCAACTGATGATATCACCATTGTTCATCTCTTTTTTTATATAGATGCTTGCATGCTTTCTGCTATTTTTTGGTAGGACTGCACCACATACATGTTTAAAGCTATTCTATCACTTTGCTTCAAACTCATTCCTCATGACTCTTCATGACCTCACTGCTCATGCTTTCTGTGATTAGGCTCATTATGTAGTTTCAAACTAACTGCTTTCCAGCATTTCCCTAGTAATCTTTGCAGAGTCCATTTTTGTCTCTTTCCTTAGACTTAGTGATGTCTTGTCTGCCGCTGTGACCGCTAATTACAGTATTAATATTCTTACAAACTATGGCATCCCTTGCTCCTTGGAGTTTGTAGTTTGAAAGACAGCATGTGAACTGCAATTCCATACCTAGGAATAAAGAATATCAGCTTCATGAAATATACAGACAAATTTCTGGATTTTATTTACAGGCTGGAGATAAGACTGTGCAAAATCCTACTCTTCACAAAGAGTTTCAGCATCCATATCTTTAGGGATCCCATGTGGCAGGAATCCTACAGGCCACATTTAAGAGTTCAAGTAAAAGAAAATTTGTGGTACTGCCCATAGTACAGCAACTGTCTTAGCATTTCGTACCTGAACAAGTGTTTAAATTCTGCATTCCTCCTAGTCAAAATCATAAGGGTTTGTCCACACAAAGCATAATTTCTGGAATAAATTAATTTTGCTTTCCATTTAAATTCTGGCTTCAAATGTTTTACTTGAAGAAAGAAACCATTTCATGGAAATCTTTTTCAAAATGACTTTATTCTCCACAGTAAATTTTTTGACCTTCCCTTGAGGAGTAGTGAGCCTCAGAGGACATAAGCTGGCTCCAAAACTCAGAAAAGCAAATTAGAGGTGTATATCTACTAGATTTCTGGCTGCTGCAATTTCTTTGCTGCACTGCTGCTGGTAGGAAATCACAGTCAAGAGATATAGGAGAAGGATAAAACTGCAGATAAGCTGGACATCTTCTATAACTTTGCAAGTCTATAAATATTGGTAAGATAGATTCAAAAATGTTTGTTACCTCTAAACAATTATTGTATATATCTTGTATATGACCTTTCTTAGATGTGTCCTGAATAGTCGCAAAGCCAATATGTGAATGGGTGGGATATGCTACAATCTTCTCAATCTATGGGCATGAATTTATAAAGAAAACAAATAGATGACTGATTTTCAGAAAATTCATATACAAGTTACATTACTGCAAGCATATCAAATAAAATTCCCTGAAGAATTCAGTAGAGATTGTGGCAAGCAACTTGTTTTCAAGGTAAGTGTTTTCTATTTCTATTTAGCTTTTTTTTTTTTTTAATTTGGAAATTTGCTAACGTGAAATCAGAATCTAGTGTTGGCAATTTCCTCACAATAAGCAGCAATTACTTAAGGTGTAGTCAGCTTAATTTAAAATCGATTAAAAGCAACCCATTAAGTAAAAACAATTCAGCTAAAGGCAGAGTCGTCCTCACTTCACAAAACCAGTATGTGGCGCTGTCTCCTGTAAAAAAAACCTCACAACCCTCAACGTTGTGAAGTCTTCAAACAATCTTGTGTTTACACTGTTAGCTCTGTATATGCAATAACTTATTGCTACTATTTCTAATTCTAAATGACTACATTTGTATATGTTTATTGATACTATTTTGATTACAAGAAGGAAAAAGAACCTTTATAGAAGTAACAAATGTCATCTGGCATATAGTCTTGTGATTCTGAAAAAGAAATCAGTTATGAGAAGCAATCTGAAAAGTTAGCTAAAATAAATCGTCTGCCTTAAAAAATTACCATAATGCTACAAGGACTTCTGAAAGATCCAAGTGTATCTCTGAGCAATTAAAATGATTTTCTAGTTATCTTTAAAGATCTGTAGGTTTTTGTTTTTCCTTGTTTCCAAAATCTCAACCTCCTTAATTCACTTCCTTGTTACAAGAATATTTACAAAACTCTATATCTTACCATTCAGTTATTTAGCCTGTTAGTTTATTAGTTTTTAGCAGTTTTTGACTACCTACAAAACTCTTGAGGTGGCAAATGAGTCTCTCAATCTCCATGTAAGGGCACAGCTCCTATGTGAATTCAGTTTTACTAGAATTGAATAGCCAGTCTTTTGTGTACTAACCAATTCAGCATTCACTTAAAAGCAGTGTACTGATGATCTCTGTAACCATGACCTTTCAAACACAAGCAACTGAGTAAACTGTGTGTTCATGAACTTTTTAATTATTAAGAGTTCTGTGCCCTTTGCTACTAGACTTTATAAAAAAGAATTTGTACTCTTTTAGTTAAAGCTTACATTTCTAATATGTAACATAAATTGTGTTAGCACTAACACTGGGAATATATCTATAGAACCATCTGCCCTCTCTGGATTTGTAGTTTGATTTACAGATAGCTACGTATTTTCCCAGGCATTTTTTATTATCTGCTAAAATAAGGCAGTTGAAAATGCTTGGTGTACCTCTAAAGACTATGAACCAGTTAAACAATTTTCTTTTCCTGACTCAGGGAAAGAGGCTGCCAAATTTTAGACAAGGATCAATAAAGTCTTCCTGAAAGTTAGTCAGATGTAAAGTGGAAAGTCTTGAACTTAATATTTAAGTCTGAATGGGCTGACCACTATTTCTCACAATATTGCTAGGGTCATCATATTACTTTTATGCTGTTGTATAATGTGGACATATTTTCTTTTTTAAATACAGAGGTGCTGGATTATAATAAATACATTAACTGCTGTCAGCAGAACCTGAACTGGTTCTCCACTATCAGAATTGGGAACTGGTTTTGAGACACTCACTTTGAGACACCTCTCCTCATTAGTGGTCCATGGCCACTGGCAGCTCCACAGATGAGGAAGATTTCTTCCTCATCCTGTCTTCCTTGTCTTCCTGACGTAACCCAAACATTTCCAAAACAGCCTGTGGAAAATGCTTACACGGTGCAAGCACTGGAGCAACTTCTGTGCAAGCAGCAGCTGACCTCGTCTTCTTGTTCTCCCTCAAGCATCAAAGGACACAAATTGTCATTTCAATTTATTAACACTTGCAGGAGTGAATCTGGCCTATTGGCTTCTTTCAAGGAAAGATTTCTAGTCAACTGACAGGAGAATTGGGCTCAGCCATTTTAAGCTGCATATTTAAACTAAGATTTGTTTCACTTCCTTTTATATGTTGCAAACACTTGTGACAAGAATTCTCTTCTTGTTTTACTCTGTGCCTGCTTATGGCATAAGTAAAATTACAGCTAGAAACAAAAAAAGGTAAATGGTAATTTAACTACCAATTCCTTAATTTGGATTTAACAAATAAGCCTCTACATGCTTCAATTTTCTGTTATACATATCTGTAGATGTATGAAAAGTACATGCACGTAATGTTGATAGAAAGATGACCTTGGAACTATGTTTATTTTGTGCTTGTGTACCTTAGAAGATCCATAAAGAGAAGGATTATACCCAGGTGTAAAATTAGTATAAGCAAGACCTTGCTGCATTTCACTAGGTTTTTAGGAGATTTTCTGAATGTGCACTTAAGTTATGCAAAAGCCTGTTTCAGCAAAGAAGACTCCTGCAGTCTGTTTAATGTATTGCTCTATCACCACATTAAACTCCTATTTATGGCTCGTGAAGTGGCCTAAGGACTACTTATTTCAGCTGCTACGACCTTGGCATCTCCTAGTTCATGAGCATCACTCCACAGATCCCATGCTGGAGAGATTCACTTGCACCTTCTAGTGGCCCGTAATTGCAGCGGGAGGGGTTCATATATAATTCTTTACAGGAGGAATGGAGTATGTAACCTCTGTGCTCTATACCATGGCATGCGCTTCCAGTGTAGGAATTAAGAGAGCAGAGAAAAAGCGTCTTTGTTGCGTGCTATAGGGTGGCCATTTTAAAGCTCAAGATGTGGTTATTGCTTTGCAGCAATTACTCAAAGGTAACTAACGACTTGGAGATGCTCATTCCTCAGTAAATCGACGGGGAGGCTTTCATGGGTTTCACTCGTGCACCAGGGCTCTCCCTGGCACTTAGATAGCAAGCCTAAGAATTTCACCACGCTCTGCCTTTAATAAATATTTATTAGAAGGGCCCGTGACACAGATCAGACCCCAAGGCACGCGGCGGCTCTGCCACTTCCCTCCCGCGGGCGCGGGCCGCCTCGCGCCGCCACGTGCCCGGCCGTTGCGCGTCGGCGCCCGCCGTTAACGGCTGCTACCGCGGGGCCCTCCGTCCCCGCGCCCAGGTGGGCGCCC
>JAUBOD010001112.1:1418979-1434667 GCA_032353885.1 Nothura maculosa | reverse complement strand
TATTATTTAACGAAAATGTATTATCCAGGTCCTGATTGTTGCTCTCTAAATCCAGGTGCCAACAGGGATTCTAAAACATGCCTTTAAGCTTCATGAACAGGCATGGCTTATCGCCTTAATCATAGAAGCAGATGTCATTTTTTTCATGCCCCTAAGATGCTTACCCATACCTAACAGATCCATCTGGTCTGTATCGAGCCTCAGTCAAGTTGTTCTCATTCGTGACCATCACACTGAGAAGGCAAACGGAGAACAGCCTCTGAGTCCAATGAAAAACCAACTTGGATACTATCAGCATATTTCTGATACCACAACTCATTTCGCTTCACTGTCTTTCTTAATTGCTTTACACAGGTGAAAAGGCTGGTAAAGTGGGCGAGACAATAAAATGAGAGAATTTCTTGACCGTACTGCCACTATCTGCAGCTTCCTAACGATGGAACCGCTGAAATATTTTTTTAGCTTTGCAAGAAGAGAAACATTTAAGGGAAACATTTTTTAATATAAACACTGCTAATAACAAAAGATGTTGACAACTAGGCTTATCTCAATTGTCCATATTGCATGAGTCCATACATTTTTTTTTCTGTAGTGCCCTTTAGGTCAGAGACAAAGTCTGAATAGTTTTTACTTTTTAAAGCTAATTCACAGAATTCTATATGCAGTCCTCCATATCCAGAAGCTTTAAAATGCTGTGGCTTGAGCAGTGACTTAGGCTCAGCTTTGACAGCCTCTCACGATACAGGCCTTTCAATACTTGAAGGCAAATTACTCTGTCTTAATTTTTAACTCATTTACCTGCTGCCAAAAATGTCTCAAACATGATGGACCTGTCAGGAAATGATCACTCTGTATAGTGGTGATACTTCTGGTGACCAGACATATGTCAATAACAAATGCTTCAGTCTTTCCTCGAAAAGAGATTTTTTTTTTTTTTTAATGTATGGTACGTCTTCATTAGCTAGTTGTCAGTCTGTATACTAGAAAGCTGGCACATGAAAGGCTCTTGTGTGTTTCTGGAAAGTTTTATCATAATATGAGACGGAAATTTAGATCCTTCATTGGGAATTGTTGCTGTAGAAGGATCTGGTAAATTCCTCTGTAGCTCAGACTATCTGAATAGTTCTGTATCCTGTATCTTTCTGAAATCAAACAGTTTCACCTTGACTTTTCTCTCTGCCTTCTCTCTCCATCTTCCCACAATATAAAGTTGGTCCTACCTATTCCTTAAACTGAGTAGATAATGAAGGGTGGGCCAGAAGGCTGAATTTCAGTAGATGTTCAGCTTTTAATAACCCAGAAAATGCTCCTAAGGGACCTGGAAGAAATGGATTGTGTCCCTTCTTTCTTTTATGAAAAGACTGACTCTCCTCCCAGCTAAGGTCACGTTAGCAGGCCTGTTGCATCCAAAGTGGGAACGGACAGATCAGGCTGCCCGTTCTGCTCCTTGTCACTTCAAATGATGTCTGTTTTCCATCTGTTGTCAACATAGTACCTTGTTGTGGCCTTTGCAGTTCTGGAATCTGCAGCGGTTCCTTAAGATTGGATGGGGATAAAAACTGTGACCTACAGACAAATGTGGATAGCATGGGCAGGGCCGTGAGTACGGGAGAGACAGCAAAATGGGACTGGAGCCAGGAAAAGGAAGTCCTAACTTTCTTGTGACCACACGGTACAAAATTGAGGATGTTCATCAGGTCCCATCATACCACATCAGGTTCATTACCTGATGTGTCTAATGTGGGATTGGTCTTTTATGTGATTGTCACTACTGGTCTCTGTTGTTGGCTTCCTGGTAGAAGGAGAGAGCCTGTTTTCTCCTAGACAGCTCTTGAAAGGGGCAGGGAAGGGCCCTGAGCTGAAATCTGAGCTTTCTTTTGGGAGGGGATGATGATACTTTCCAGCACTGGTAATAGTCATGAGCTAATAACATCTTGTCTCTCCTTGGGAAATGTCTACAATGCTGTATTGAAAGGCTGTAGCAATTAAAATGTGTCAGGAAATAGATTTTTTTTTTTTTTCTGAAGTACAGGTAAAATAGTGTTGTGGTGAAAGCTGTTTCTTTGTGTTGCTGAATTATGTGTCTTTGGGTAGTGCTTTGCAGTATTGCATTGGTTTTTTGTTCAACCTGAAGGTAGGCTATGTAGTTAATGAGCACATGGTTTGTCTTGATTCAGGCACAGATCTTTAATACACAGAACCCTCTTGCAAAATATTCTAGGAAATCTCAGGTCAACTGAAGTGTCCATCACTTACTGAGCTGCCCCTTCTATGGTAAAAGCAACTTTGAGTTTTACAGTGTGTGTTAACTTTTACATTTGCTACTTTTTAGCTAAATACTTCAATAATAATCTTATAAAGCAGTTTTTTTTTCTATATAGCAAGCTGCTCTTACAAATATGAATGGTCCTGTGGAGCTACTAGTGTATAATTATAGCCAAATTGTAGACTGCTTAACTTGTTTGTAGGATCATTATTTGTGTTGGTTGGAGATTATGCTTTCCTACATGCTTCCTCATTATCAAAGGAGCCTGGGACATTTAAGCCATATGTGTGTATTGGTAATGATATTTATTGAGTCTCTTGCCTCCCAGATCCAAGAAGAGGAATTTTATAGCAGTATATCAAGAGTATTGAAATAGAATAGGAAGTATATATATCACAATTTTCTGTTGCAAAAGACACATTATAGAATTTATTTTTATTTTAAAGGGAAATGAGATTATATGTATTTACTCATCAGCATGTGGTGGATGTGGCTGCTACTTTTCTTTTGAGATATTTAGTATGTTGGAAGCTAATAACATATCCCAAAGGGGAGGAAAATTCTTGATTTGTATTATATTAATTTTATGCTTTTATTTTGGGAATAATTAGTGCTTTAAGTATAAGTTAATGTAAAATTTTGTGGTGCCTGATCTTTGAGTCATAATAACACGGGTACTAAAGCATTTTAAGTTTTAAATGTATGTTTTGACATGTATATGTATTTGCCTCATTGCAAACGGCAGCAGTATTTGTGTAAAGAGTATGGTGTAGTGTTGAAAAATATCCCTGTTGTGTTGACCAAAAAGAATACAGCAACATGCAGTAAAATATATTGTGTGCAGTATATACTTGAGTTTTAAATAGAAATATAATCAGTTAATATGTTAACTACCTAGTGAAGTAGGCCACAAATAATCAGGCTTTCCCAGTGGCACCAATTTCTTGTATTCGTGAATGATGTCATGGTAGCACAACCTGCATGGATTATCACATGTTTATGTGATTTATAGTTTAACTCTTTAACACAGATTCCAGATAACCTAAAAAACTGTGTGTTACTCTTTTTCTTGCATGCTTAATTCCTTAAGGACATGGCACCTCTATGAACTTGAAAACTCTGAAAGGAGCTCTGCTCTGAAGCAGTGTGGTTTCCACTAGGCAAAGGGTAGGTAAGGTACTGAAGAGTTACTATTGAATGTTTGAGGCAGATAGTGGTAGTGGCTGAGGTATATCCATGTCAGTGTTTTAGTCCACAGTGTGGGTCTAAACACAATCCAGTGTTTAGACTGCAGTGATTGTCTGTTGCTTCAAGCCGTGGATCGGAGTTCATGCAGTGGATTCCTTCGGATATACCTAACTGGAAGGAGCTGATCCAGGGGACCTGTGATAGTGGAGGGAACGGGCAAATTGGCCTATGTGTATCCTGGATGTTGGGTCAATCCCCAAACCTGTATGTTTGTATAATTCATACTACTCCCTGTTGTTTCCCCAAGATGTTTGCAGCTGATTCTGGAATGATTAATTGGTAGGTGGTGCACATGATTGCATCCTGTGATAAATGTACCACATCACATAGTGTTAGGAATCACCCAACTAGCCATTAGTCTTATACAGAAGAAGAGTAATATAGGCTGTCATTTTCAGTTCTGAAGTCAAACCAGTGCTAAAAGCAGCATGCACATGTTTCTGGAATATCACTGCTTCTTGGCAAAGCATTCCTGTTTTATCAAGTACAGTAAAAATAGGCCATATATGTCTACATTAATATCATGCTTAGTAAAAGTAAACATTACATTACTAAAACGTATTTTGATCTTTTCACTGCTAGCTTCCAAGTGGGCTTTTTTTTCTTTTCTTTTTTTTCTTTTCTTTTCCTTTTTTTTTTGTTACATTCTTGAAGCAACATATATTTTTATGGTCTCAATATTTCATTTGTAAGTAGTAAAATCTGCTCTGTGACATAACAGTAAAGGCACAGTGGAAGGATAAGGATTTTTGAAACCCAAACACTCAAACCATATTTTGCTTACCATATTCATGCAATAGATTCACTTCAATGAGATTACTCAACACCCAGAAATCTGAGCAGGATTTGACCCAGTACATATCCCTGAATGTGAGGATCCATATTTCCTTCAAGTATCTTAAAAATAGCATCTGTATTTTTAACTCCTTTTATTGTTTGATGAAGTGTATTTCAATCTGAAGTCTCTTTATAGAAAGTTCTCCTAAGTAAAGTAAGACTGTGGCTGAGATCAGCCTTAGAAATGGTAACAGTGGAGTCTGTGAAGCCACAAGAAGGCAGTCATAACTTAGAAGTGTGCTGGAGACACGAGGCTCATTTGTTTTTACAGCTTGCATTTATCTTGTAGTTTTTCTATAGGGAAAAAGAAAGGTGCTCCATATTGGAGATTGAAATTCAATCAAAACAACGTACAGTCTGTGTTTTCAAAGAGATCAGTAGCTTGTTATTTCTTTGGTAATGACGTTCTGATTGTTGATGCCTTTTGAGGAACCAACTAATGATGGCAGGCAGACAAGAAACACTTGAAACAAGTGTTTAATTTCAGATGATGAATACTAATTTTATTTTTCTTTTTTTTTGCTAATATTTTTATTATAATGTTTTATCTTTCTATGTTTTCATTTTAGTGCATGTAAAGCTCTGGCTTTGTGTATTTCAATATTAATGCTAGTGAAAACAGTCTGTAATAGAAATGAAGATACCTGCATGCTTGGGAAATGATGAGAGAGTATTTAAATCAGTCCAGTTCTGTCCTTCCCAGTCCTCTACAGGAGGACTCCCCATATCCTTATAATAAGAGTTAGAACGTTACAGATGATGGCAGCATTAGTATAAGTCCAAAAGGTCAAGACATTATAAAACTAATAGTTATACTGATACTTTGCTTTTGGTTATTTTATTTGATATGCATTTTTTTTACTGTTACATCCAGATGTTCATAAATTATACTGTTAATCAAGCTGTAACAATGATAAGTTTGGCTTATATTTACAAACTTTATATAAGTTACCAGATCTGTGTTTTTTCTGTAATTATTTCTTTTACTTAGTCACCTCTTTAATTACTTGGGTTTAAATAGTAACCAATACCTGCTTTAATGCAATCTAAGTATCTTTGAAATAGAAATGGATTTTAAGAAAGATGTGTATTTCCTTTTGCTATAAAGAATCATAGTGAGTAGTTCCAGTAGCAGGTAAGCTCTGGATATGTTCTTCTACTCAGCTTCTTTTTTATAATATTGTTGCTCAGTTTATTAGAAATAAAAAGTTAATTCTATGTATTTGAAGGATAGCAGAGAAAGTATAGAATTATCTTTAGCTATGTAAATATATTTCTACATAAGTTTCTTTTTTTATAACCCATTCATCATGATATTATCCAAATGCATGGTGGTAGTTTGCATTGAGTAATTCAGTTTTTACTTAAGATAAAATTTGCAGTGAAGTAAGAAACTCTGTAAACAGGTCAATTTTGAAATTTAGGTTATTTGTATGTCCATCCTACCTCTTTTGTGTAGAATTCAAGAGACCAGAATAATCATGGGATTTTGTTATATTTTATAGTAGTTTATCTAATAAACCTTTCCTCTTCAAGTCTTCTCCTGTGGTGGATGGTCTTCAGACTTGTTTCACTATGAGTAAGCTAGAAGAAATGAAACTGAAAAACATGCATGCAAAAAGCAGCTGCATGAACCTTCTCCTAAGGCCTTATCACCATTCTCATTCCTGTCTCACTGTACATCTCTTGTTCATTGGCTTGATTTCAGTGACTGGGTGTTAACTCTAGCCTGTTGCTTAGAGTGTTCCCAAAGAGCATAAGGACTTAAATTCCCTCTGGATTGGTAAGAAGACACTTCCAGAGTATATGTCCCAACTATTATATAAAATGATATTCTCTTCTATAGCAACACAGCTATTTTTATAGAAGACCAGATGATTAGTTCATTTTGCATGGTTGATCTCTTGTACTTTATAAGTTTCTTCTAACAGGTATTTATGAATCAAGTTGTATGTGTTTATTTTATTTTTTTCCTCCCCTATTCCCAAGCCAATGAAAGACTTCTTTTTACTTATTTGTGGTAGTTATTTTTTCCTCTTGGGGAAGACCATGGATAGAGGAAGTTTTGATTCTTGCCTTTCTACATAAGACCCCTGCAAAACTTTCTATAAGACGCAGAAGGGGACACAGAGCACAGGTGTTTCTCTTAACTACTCGGACCAAAAGACATGGGTGGTTTACCAGGCTAAAGCAAGCGTGTACATGTACTTGCTGAAATGAAACCTTGATTAGAGATACCAGCTTATTGGTTCTGTTGCAGACATTTGTGGTTTGAATTACCATGGGGAAAGAAAAAAAAAAAAAGCTAAATCTTCTAATATATTTTTTTTTCCCCCTCTTATACTTCCTTTTGTATTTGTATGCCTTTTACATGTGTTGTTCAGATCCTTACGGAATTTTTAGAGGTGATCTCTACATTTGTTGACTTTAAAAAAAAAAAAGGGGGGGGGTGGGGTAGGGCAGAGCGGGAAGGAAGAACCAAAAAACAGTGGTCTTTGAAGGCTTGATCTTGTTTGACTGCATTTACGTTTCAGAAGGACAGAGAGGCATTTGGAGCTCAAACTGTGGCCTGGATTTGATACAGTGACAATAAGGACATTTTTAGTCTTGTCTACCTGATGTTTTTCGTGTGATCTCTGTGTGGAGAAGACGGAATAGCTGGCGTTTGCCCTATTGAAAATGGCAGCTTTTCTGTACCGTACGAATGAGGATACCTCAGAGCTTGCCCTGAGCGTACCTCAGTGGGAGGCTTACAGATGAGAATAAAAGTGGTATTTAACTCTTTCCCCAAAGCTGTTTCTGCACAGCAGAGCCAATCCACCTCTGAAGGCAAAGTCAACACTCATTGGCATAATGCAGATCGAGTGGATTTGAAGAAAAACAGATGTGAGGAAATGGAGGATATAATCTAGAGGCATGCAAAATGCTCCAGATAAAATACGAGATTACTGATGCTTTGAAAGTATGGTTTTAGTCAGGTACAATGGATTAAAGTCACAGCTGAACACTTGTGTAATTTAGATTAGCAATTTGCAAAACATGAGAGTAATCATTTAGCTTGCCTGCTTCCTCTGACAGCACATTGCTCAAAGAAAACCTGTAGAATTGAAGTGAAAGATCATTCATATCAATGTTAGTTTGTATGAAATTCATGTGGCTGAACAAAACTTCTCTATTTTCCTAAACTTACATTTGAATTCAAGTCATGAATTTTCCATAGAAAAATGAAAACATTTGTAGACATTAAGTACTATGAAGGAGGGCCACACATCTGGACATTTACTGCATTATTGTTTCAAGTAACAGATATAATTCAAAAGCAGGAGTGCTTTTTCCAGGTCAATGGAAAGCAGCAGCACAGCTGAAATAAAATGGCAAGCTGCTACTAATCTGTTATTGCAATCAGCTACTTCTGTCACATTTTATACGAAGAAGAAAGGGAGGTTGAAATGGAAAGTAGCACATAAAATATCATTTTAATGTTTCTGCTGGCTAGATCTGTAAATGGAAATAATAAATCCTTATATGGCATTGAGGATAATACTAAAGTATTCCCACTAGCATATGTTATTTACAGCTATTCTAAAATTTTATTTCTTCTGTTTATGTCCCCTTCTTTTTGAAGAGGTTGGACTTTATGTGTTGCTGCTCTTATACCTACAATATGCCTAGCTATTCTTAGGCCTACAAATCTTCCAGTTAGCCAAATTCTACAGTAATTAGCAATAAATATATTATGAAATAAGGTTTGCATAATAGACTACTAGAAAGATAAGCAAATGTTTTTAAAGTACTGGAATTAAATTATATGGACCAGAAATGTTTGAATTTTTTTCTAAATAAGCTTGGAAATGGATAGCAGTGGATATATCTTTATACTTAAAGTCCTCAGAGCTACTTAGATACCACAGCAGTACAGATTTTTTAGCTTCGCAGCTCATAAGAAATGGAGTATATAAAAGATCCTGAAATTTGAATTAAAAATGAGATTGTGCTTATACTTCCATCTGCCTTACTTTGGCATTGATATGCAAGAGTAACATGCAAATTCCATGCATTAATATCAGTTCTTGAACTTCATGATAGGTTTGATCCAATTTGTAAGATTTTTTCTTTGGCTAATACCAGCACAGACTTCTCTTCGCTTTTTATCCGATCCAAAATGTGCTGAGTGTTCAAAGTGCAGAAGGGACTGATTGATTTTGTCAGGCTGAAATACTTTAATTTCTTGCCTGGCTACTCTGTGCTCCCCAGATTTGTCTTTCCTGCTGACAGAAACTGAGAGAAAAATTTGGAAGGTGTCTATTGAGGTGACTTGCTGTTGATTTTTTTTTTTTTTTTTTTTTTTTTTTTTTTTGGAGCCATCATTAGTGAGTTGTGCTCCTGTCTTTAAGGACTAGAGCAAAGTGCCTCGATTAGGTGGGTGATACAGCTGAAAGAAGCTGTTTCTTCTACCGATCTCAGAGTAGGACTCTTTGTAATTCACCTAATCCAGCAGTGCATGCATGAGTTTAGATGAAAGCACAGGCAGCCCTCTTGATACTGTTAAAACTGCTTTAAAAGGTCTTCTGTGGCAGAAAGCTTTATTTTCTGCAGACTATCTTATGGGACCACGTGAGTCAAAGTCCATGCTATTTTCTTTCCTTGACCTTCTTGTCTGGCTGGTGTGACAGCTGGAAAGTTATAGCTTTAACAATCTTGAGAGTGTGTGTGAAGTCATAACTACATACACGTATGTAGACAGGCATAAACAAGATCTCTGCAATTATTCCCTGAGCAGGAGCCAGCTACAAACTTCATAGCTCTGATAGTGCCGTTCTATATTTAAGTTTATAAGCTTTGCTGAGAACAGAGGGTACTGCTGTGCCAAGAAACTGGTCTCACTGGTTTGAGTATGGTACGTGGTAATGCATCTGTTTCTTCTGTTGAGCTGCAGTTGTTGCACATCCAGACAATAATCTTTGGTTTATTTTCATGATTTTAATTTATAAAAGTTGTGTGTAATGTATATATGTGCTTTTTTATATATATGTTTATTTTTTATCTACCTATATGCTGTTCACCTCTCTTGGTGGGGGAAATGTTGTCCTGCTAGTCCCTCTGTGCCCTCACTGACCTGAATTCATTCTCCCTAGAGAAAGCTGTCCAGTTCCACTCTCAGTGCCGGAGGTAAAGGCCTAGTGCAGTTACATTAGTTCATCCCAATGGAAATACTTTGCTTGATTAATTTTGAAGGATGTCTTTTTACTCCCTTGTGGGCTGTTATTGATGGATTGTAGTCTGATGTTTTACAGAAAATTATTTTACAGAAACTTGATGGTGCTATAACTGTAACCTGTTTATGCTCCCCATTCGAGCAGTCACTCGAGTCTTCCTTGTTGCTGTTTTACGCGTTCTCTGTACAGAAGGTGCATCAATACTTTGTGTAATGTTAACTTCATCAACATATACCTCTCTTTCTTGAGATGCTGTTTTAGCAGGAAATGTTGTTTCTAAAACTCCACAAGCTCCTTTAGTAGAACAGCAGGTTGCTTTGTGTCCCTGTGCCAGTTTTCTCATTGTATTCCCTTTCTCTTTGGCTTAAGCTATCATTTTGCATGTGGTACGGCATTGCTTTGTTGCAGTCGAGACAAATGATAGCTACAGTGTTTTCTAATCTCGAAAATCAGTAATTTTAGTGAAGATGTGAATCAAAATGTCATAGCCTTCTTTGGGCAAACTCATGCTATATTTGCTCCATTTTTCAGTTACTTCAAAGCTTTTGATTGTTTTCCCCATCAATTTATTCTAAATATATATATTAAGGTGCATGAACTTCTTGTTCATTAATTGTTACCCTTCCCTATCGAATTCTAGAATAAAGGATTTAATTTTTTCTTCTTGACAAAGTCTACATGGTAAATGATTACAGAGGTGGACTAAAGGGAGACTTTACTTATTTTTCCACTAGCTTTGATGAAATGCATTCTTAGCTTTTCTATGGCCATTTTTACATTTTAATCAAAATCAGAATTCGAGTCAGGATTAGTATTACTCTGGATACAACACCATTCTCTAAACAGGTGTGGAAGGTGAATTGTTTAAAAATTGCATGATCAAATCTGTGCTTAAAAGTCTAGTTATTCATTTATCTCTTCTTTTTTTTTTTTTTCAGAACAATGGGTCACTTGCTTGGTGCCAGAATCATAAACAGTGTTCAAAGGTATGTTCTTCCTACTCCACACCCATGTTTATAAAGTTGTCTAATTCCTTGCTGTCTCATCAATAAATGTAGATATTTTTCATTGTAGCCTATGTCTGAAACATCTGAGTATATTTTATTTGGAAACCTTGACCTATAATAAAAGTATCCAAAAATGATTTGTTCCTTCAGAACAAAGAAATCATGTCTGAGGATAAATACCCAGCTTAGGTTAACCAGCATAATGCTATGGTTATCAAAAATTTGACACTGACTGCAGTCAGGACTATTATTTCTATCAGTATTTTTGAACAGGAGAATAAAATTGTCAATTATACTATTCCCTCAACAGCACTGAGATATGCCAACACTGAACACTTCATTCAGTCTGGGTATTTAATTTCTAGAATGACATCTTTTCTTTGACAAAATTTTTGATACAGTTCTCCATGGCTCTGATGCTCTGATACTTGCTCTTTAGCTCTGAAAACTTGGATATAAGTGAGAATCAGCCAACTGATTCTAATGTACAGGAATCTCTTCGAGGTACCTGTAGAGAAGCAACAGCTGCTTCCACAGCTTTGGCAAATCAAAGTGGAACTGCACACTCTAGTCGCTGACTCCTTCCTTCCTAAAAATAATGGAAGATGCATCCACTTGTTACCTTAGAAATTTATCTGACAATTGTTAAGAATGAATAGTAAGGAAAGGAAAATTCTTCAGAGTTTTCTCTATTTCTTTCTAATCTCCCGGGAAAATGTATTCCAGCACTTTACATCATATTCATGGTAATTTAGGCATCTTAACATAAATGCTATTCTTTATTTGATGATGGGGGAAAAAAACATGCAATCAACAATGGGGCTCAAGTGAAATTACCTCTGGTGGTTGCATGCAGCTAATATTAGTATCTACAAGACAGGATGCGACTGTGTCCCCTTGCGTGCCTAGGAAATCTGCATGCCTGAATACTTCTCTGAAATGCCAGTACATGAATGTACGTTATATATGAAGAGGAAGAGAGAGATCTCTGTGTGATTGCAGGCTTATCATCTTTGCATTTGCAAAAAGAAATAATACTCTCTTGCAATTAGAGACATGATGGAGTAGACTTTGGATTGATATATGCCCTTTACAAAGGACAGGCCAGGAAGTCGGGGAGTTGCCTTTTATGCACGAGACTAACTAGAATCTATAGAGCTCTGCCTAGGATAAGATGAAGAATGATAAGAGTTTATGGGTCAAGACTAAAGCACAAATGAACATCAATAACACTTCTGGGTGTTTGCTATGCTTGATCCAGGGAGAGGAAGATGATGAGATCTTGAACAGGTAGCTGGAAGCAGCCTCATGGGCTCAGGCCCTGGTTTTCTAGGAACTTTAATCAGCATGTTATCTGCTGGAGGAACAGCATAACAAGGCACAAGCAATCCAAGGAGGTTCTTGCAGGGCACTGATGATAGCTTCTTCATACAGGGGCTAGAGGAGGTTATGAGAAGTGCGCTGCTCAACCTAGTGCTAACAAACGAGGAAGAGCTAGTTGGAAATGTGAAGGTTGACAGCAGCCTTGGCTGTATTACCGTTGGTATGTGGAATTCAGAATCATGAGAAGGAGCAGGGCAAAAAGCAGGACTACTACTACCTTGCACATCAGGGGAGAGATATTTTGTCTCTTCTTGAAAGAGTTCCATGGATAGGGCCCTAGAAGGAGGAGGTGTCTAAGAAGGCTGGTTACAAGGGTCACTTCCTTCAAGATCAGCGCATCCCAATGAGCAGGGATTTGAGCAAAGGGGACAAGAGTCTTGCCCTGATGAACAAAGAGCTCCTGGCAAAACTCAGAGGAAGGAATTGCAAAAAATAGAAAAAAGGGCAGGCTTCTTGGGAGCATTATAGGAATATTGAGTTGAATCTGGCAAGGGATGTAACTGGAAAGGCATCTTTAAATATGTCAGAAACCAAAGGAATATGGGTAGAAACTGGGACCACTCTTGAGTGGAGCAGGGGTCCTCGTAATAAATGATATAGAGAAGGCAGGCATACTGAATGCCTTCTTCCCATCAGTCTTTACTGCTAAGATCAGCCCTCAAACAATGGGTAGGGCGGCATCCAGGCAAGTTTGGAAGATCTGCAGAGAAGGAAACTCCACAGCCTCCCTGGGCTGCCTGTTCAGAGCTCTGGCACCCTCTGTCACAGGAAGGAAGTTCTCCCTCACATGCAGATCGAACTTCCTGTGTTACAATTTGTACCCATTACCACTTATACTGGCCACCATTGAGGCAAAGGTGTTATGAACATCTGAGGTGTTCCAAGTTCATAGAATCAATATAAGATTAATCTAAAGCAGTATAAATATAAGGAATGCCTTTAGATTGTATTATTCCTTTGAAATTACTGAATGTTTCAAATAAAGATCAGTTTAAGACTGAAAATACAATGACTGTTTAAGTTTTAAATTATTTTTTCTTTTACAGTTGTCATACGTTGCTTTTATTTTTTTTCTTAGGAAGGCAATACATTTTCTTTGATAGTCACTTTGCTATCTTTAGAAAAAGAATTAAATGTAAATTAGGCTTAATTGGTAGCAGAACTAAGGGAGATGTTGATGACAAGTTTTGGTCTTTGGTGTTTTGCAATTTCAAGTTGAACTGCTATAGTACACAGTTCAAGCTTTAAAATTATTGTAGTGGAATGAGTGAAACATTAAAAAGACAACTTTTTTCACCTCAGTGTTGTATGAAAGTATATGCAGTGACACAGCTTTCTGAGGTACAGTGCAAGCAATGGCAACATATGTCCAGCTACTGTAGCCTCTGAAACAGATGCACTTTTCACCAACACACATGCTTCATAGAGTGAAGAAATTTTAATTGGAAGCAGTATAAATCAGCTATAGCTGAGAAAGCACTAAAAGATTATATCCTTAATTTAGTATTATTTCATTATTGAGTAGTGGGAATTACAAGATGGAAAAAGCAGAGTGGAGTTAGTCTACCTTCCTCCTTGTAACATAACCAATAGTGATTTTATCTTAGAAGCATTTTCCTCGTGTTGGGTATAGAAATTTGATTTTTAAAAGTAGAAACCCTGGATGTAAGATGGAGTAATAGAAAATAACTATAGTATGTAGATAAACATACAATAGATATGCATTTGTTTCATATGTTTTCTGCTCATTACAAAGACATTTGATTTTTCTTTTCAGTTTGCCTAGATCTGAAACTCTGAATTGGCAAAAAAAAACAAAAACAAAAAAAACCCTGAAGTCTGTCTCCACTATACTGAGAAGGAGATCAGTTCAATATGAAATTCTTGTACGTACAGGATTTAGACTTACAAATCTTGTAACTCTTGTACTGATATGTACAAGATTGCATCCACAAGAATATAGTAAAGAATTCATCAGGATACCATCACGCTACATTTTTTTTCCCCTAATGGAATTCTGTGGTCTCTGAGAACACTTCTGTAGGTGAAGATGACTGTTACTTTTAACATTGTACAAGTTCAATTTGTTAGTGAAGCAAAATGCTAATTTTGCTAAAGCTAAATTCAAATTACTCTCAGTGCCCTTTAATACAAGTACAAACAGCAAATCTGTTAGTTTGATAATGAACACCTTTGAGAAATACTGTTTTCAAAGAGATAAATATAATGGACTAAAATGGTTATAGCTCTCGCAGGAACAGTTGTACATTGCTACCTATGTCCCAAGTGGCTATTTATTTTTGTTATTTTAATGGGGTAAGTCACAAAAGCATGACTATAAGCAGCAAGATATGCACCAACGCTTTTATATGTATGATTTAATTTAATATGATCTCTCCAGTGGCCTATTTCAGAAGATAAAACTCAAGTGAGTTCTTGAATGCTTGCCTTGTTTGGACATCAGATTGGTTATTTCAATATGTTAAAAATACTGTTATCGTTACGACAATTATACGTTTGATAGTTAAATAAAATGCCATTTTTCTATGCAGCAGTTATGTAGTTACTGTCATTAGGAGCTCTAAACTTACACTTCTGCTAAGTTCAGTGGAAGACAAAGGGCTTCTGGCATCTTTGACTTCTACTGCAAATATGAATGAGATAATCTTAGAGAGTCTAGGCATGACCTTGCACTGCAGGCAGTGTTTTTTTATTAATTTCTTTAGAAATAGATCCAGAATCAATTTTATTCTATTAAAAAGGAAGAAAAATACGCCAAGTATAAGAGAAAATGTCCTCAGTGTTTTGTAGATTCGTATTTTTGCTATATTTTTTGAGACCTCATGTGGTCTTATGCCTCTAAGACATTTAGAACGTGATGTTGAATGGAGGAAATAAATTCTTATGTTTTAGTCTTTTAATTGGAGTAGGTATCTAGAGTATTTCAAGTTAGAGCCCTTTTAAAGACTGCATTGATATAGAAATCTTTCTACAGTTTTATGTAGGAGAGAAGTATTTGATATGGTTAGTTAGGTTTAAAGAAAAAACACTTGAGGATTATACATACAGAGTGATTTGTTCTAAGTAACAATGGATTCTATTTATATGTTGGTTAAAAACAGTAAATATTAAATGGCAAGCTGTTTGGCTCTGAAACAGGGTCTTTCAACCTCTTAGTAGTCAGCATATTTGACAGTGAGGTGGATCAAGAACTGGCTGGATGGCAGAGCTCAGAGAGTGGTAACAAATGGGGCCGAGTCCAGTTGGAGGCCTGTGGCCAGTGGTGTCCCCCAGGGGTCAGTACTGGGCTTGACGCTGTTCAATTTGTTCATCAATGACCTGGACAAGGGCACGGAGTGCACCCTGAGCAAGTTTGCAGGTTTGCATGATACCAAACAGGGTGAAGTGGTTGATGCTCTGGAGGGCTGTGCTGCCATCCAGAGGGACCTGGACAGGCTGGAGAATTGGGCAGAGAGGAGCCTCATGGGATTCAACAAGGGCAAGTGCAGAGTCTTGCACATGGGGAGGAATAACCCCAGACACCAGAACACATTAGGGGTTGACCTGCTGGAAAGCAGCTCTGAAGAAAGGGACCTGGGAGTCCTGGCTGACTCCAAGTTAACTGTGAGTCAGCAGTGTGCCCTCGTGGCCAAAAAGGCCAATGGGATCCTGGCCTGCATCAGGAGGAGCGTTGCCAGCAGGTCGAGGGAGGTGATTCTGCCCCTCTACTC
>JAUBOD010001112.1:1373801-1418879 GCA_032353885.1 Nothura maculosa | reverse complement strand
GCCCTGTGCCACCTGCTCTAGGTGTGCTCGCCTGAGCGGGAAGGTTGGACCAGATGATCTCTAGAGGTCCCTTCCAACCTTAAACATACTGTAATTTTGTGATATTCAGCATTAAGTTCAGTCTAAAACTTTGACTTTTTCTTTGTACCTGAGAACTTTAGGATATACAGCACTTTCTTTTTTTGTCCAGAGGTTCCATTCAGATTTGGTTTACATAGAAAATGCTTTTAAAAACAAAAACGGTGAACCATTAAAACAAAACATATTTCTTTTGTTTAACAGATTGCCAAAAAGCTACTCTTGAGTTGTTGTGTATGGTAAGAGTGAGTTCATAAGCAAATGTAGACAAAAGTGGAGAGATGGAGAAAAGACAAAATGAGTTGGGTTACTTTGGGCTCAGTATTTCTTCATATGCCCTTGTTGATCACCCCTGTACCCATTTCTGGACATCATGTGGGTCAAAAACTTGCCTGGGGGGAGAGCGAGAGGTAAAAATCTTTTCTTCCCCCACCCAATTACATCCTAACCCTTGTGCCACACTTGAAGACTTTTTCTCCTTACCTTATCTTCTGAGAATCTTCAGTGTTTTTCCCCAATAGTGTCACTAACCTGTCTGCACATTTCTCAGTCTCTTACCCAACTGTGTTTTCTTCTATCCACTTATGCTTGTTATGCTCAGGATCATCTGTCAACTGTCAGTCATGAAGCTCCTGTCTTGTCATTTAGTTCTGCTATCAAGGATGATCAGGAGTCTGGAACACCTGCCCTATGTGGAAAGGCTGAGAGAGCTGGGCCTATTCAGCCTTAAGAAGAGAGAGGGCTGAGGAGGGACCTGATCAGTGTCCATAAATACCTCAAGGAAGGGAATGAGGAGGCCAGCCTCTTTTCAGTGGTGGCCAGCGATAGAACTAGAGGAAATGGCCACAAACTGAAGCATTGGAAGTTCTGCAGGAACTTAAGGGAAAATATCCCTGCAGTGAGGGTGACACAGTCCTGGAACAGGCTACCCAGAGAGGTTGTGGAGTCTGCTTCTCTGGAGATCTTGAAGACCTGCTTGGGCACCTTTCTATGCTACATGCTCTAGGTGACCCTGCATGTGCAGGGTGGATGGACTGGATGATATTTAAAGGTCCCTTCCTTAAAGATTCTATGATTCTGTTTTCTGTTGTCTGCTTAGCTGTGAGTCCAGCTAAACTGTATATAAATGTGTAGGATTTTCTGCCCCTGTTCCGTGCTTCTCTATTTTTGCTCTCGGAGCTTGATAGCAGAGAGGACACTGTTCTTAAGTACTTTGAAAGTGCTAAGTATATAACAGGTGCTTCACTAAAAACAGTAAGACAGGAATATCAAGCAAGAGCAACATGAAATGATCAGCTGCTCTACAATTATGCTCATTTAACAGAGGATGAATTTTAGCTGTAAGGAGGATCAGAATTACTGATCTGGAAAGGAATGATCTGGAAGTAGAGAGAGATTTCTTTCCTTGTTTTTTATTTTTTTCCTTTTTTCTTCTCTTTGCACAAAAAGCTTTACACACAGAAGTTTCACTTTTGGTATACACTTGAAAGTCCATAGAGCAGGAAGCATAATTTAGAGCTGTGTGTGCAGTGACATTTACAAGGACTGTAGACAAATGAGTTTGTCATAATGCAGTATGAACTGCAATACACCTTTCTTGTTCCTAGTAGCCTAAACAGTGGTCACTGATGGACTGGCAGGAAAGCTGAAAGGCTATTTTTAAGTTTTCAAAACTGGAGAAAAAAAAAATGAAAATAAAGATAAATTTACAAAAGCTGCAATCAAACATTCTGCTGCAGAAAAGGCAACTCTGATTTCTATTCAGAATAACACAAGCTCACTGCTGAATTCAGTCTGCAAGCAATTGTTCAAGGCTTCCAAGTGAGCTCTTTCCAAAGATAATGCAGGTGGAAAGATGAGTTAATGGTTTAAACAATTAGAGATTTGATGCACTCTTCCATCTGTCAAAGCCCGCTGAAATGAAAGCCCACAGTTTTAATTTGTGCCTCCAGCATCTAACTCAGCCTGAAATGGTGTCAGTGATTTGCCCTGCCCACAATACTGTCATTCTTATGGTAAGCATTCTGTGCACTCATGCTGGGAGACTTTTATCAAACATATTAGTGTGCATTTGAAAGATCATTAGCCTGAAGTAGCTGGAACATTCCAGGTTTCTTAGCCTGGAAACACACATCTCTGCTGGAAAGTATGTTGAGCCGCTGTTATTTACACAAGAAAGCTGCAGCAGAGCAGGGTATACTATGTAAAATCTAAGTAGTGTTTCGTGATATTGTTAATCTATCATGAATTAAGCACCGCTTTTGAGAGGTAATATAATGGACATGTTTTTTTTCTTTCTTTAAAAGAAAGAATGAAGAAAAAAATCCTCTTAATCTGCTAGACAGGGCAAAGTATGCCCATTTAGAAGAACTGGGTTTCAGAAGAGGTACTCAAATTATTAGTCTTAAATAAACAAAATAATCCTGAGCATATAAGAAAAAGTGGGTAGATTTTCTGCTTGCGTTCTTAGGTTTACTTTTAAAAATATATTTGCAATTATATATAGTCTATATTTGTTCTTTTTAATGTGTAAGATATAATTAAATCTGTAAGAAGATGGGTATGACTAACAGCAATGGTGATTTGATGATATGGTATCTTATCTAAGTAATAGGTTAACTGAAGTTTCTATGAACTTTTATTTGGGGAAATCAGAGAAAGCTTTGTCGTTCAGTGTTATGTTTATACCAAAGCATTAGTGTATAAATGTGCTGTGAAGACAGGAATCTCTCTGCTTTCTAAGGGCCTTGAGAGCTGATAAATGAACAGAGTTAAAATCTATATGATGCTAACAGTAGTTAGTAATCCTCTGATTAACAAAAAAGAAGTATTAGAATTGTATTGAGCAGAACTAGGTATTGAAATAAATGTAACTAAGAAAACTCACAATTGTCACACTTGAATTGGGTCAGTCATTATTACCAATTAGATTCTCCACAGGTAGGTACACCTGCACGTGTAGAATAGTCTACTATTAGAAAAAAAAAAAAGCATTTGAACTCTGTTATGCAATTTCAGGTTGTACTGTGAAACTAAATTTTTTTTAATCACACATACTTTTTTTTTCCCCCCTCAACTCTTACTGAGTTAGAATTTAAGGCATCTTCACCTTGGAAAATAGACTGTGACCCATGGAAGGTGTCATGCTTGGCCCTCAAGCTGAAATGGATTACTGAAAACTTCCTTCTATTCTAGGGCAAAGGGTTAGAATCTAGTTCTCCTAGCAAAAGAGACAGTCTGATGACAGCCTGATGAAGAGACAGTCTGATGATAGCCTTAAAGATAAATAGGTAAGAAAGGATTGTGCTAGCTGCTTATCTAGCAACCTGCAATCCTTATATTTCAGTTGTTTATTGATTTAGAATTCCCACTAATCCTCCTCCTGAGTTTATCGAAAACCATGGCTCTTGGAACTTGCTTTTCTGGCCAATTGTGTCTGTTCCACTTGCTAATGAAGATAGGCAAACCTGATTACTGTGCTGTTAGGAATTTGCACTACTCAGTGCTGTGCGTAAAGAGCCAGCGCTGAGCATAACCAGCTGAAGATTAAGCAGTCCTCCTTCAGAGAGAAAGGAATTGTCCTTAGCTGCCAACTTGGGCCAACACAGGCTTTAAGGGTAATGGCGTAACAGTCTCAACTTCACTCTCAAACATGTAAGTGTTAGGTTTAGATCCCTAGTCTTCCTATCCTAGACTATATACAAATATACATGACAGCTAAAGAGAGAAATGCTGCAGGCATACATACACACACATGCACCTTCCCCCACCATCCCTAGATATTTATTGAAGTTGGCACTCCGAAGCACTAAATTCTTCTTTAACTTAGCTTCATTTGCTTCAGTGAGCACTGCTCAGAATCCAGGGATATTCACACTGCAGACCCCTTTATTTAGAGGTATTTGAGCACAAAAATAAGCCCTTCCTAGAAACTTTTGAAATAGCAACTGAGCTATACAGCCTACTTGGCTGTAAATCTTTGCAATCCAGACAGCAGTTGATTAAGTAACATCTAGCAGAAGGCTGGTCATCACTGGAGCAACACTGGTTAGACACTAAAACAGTGCTACAGAGATTGAAGCACATTAACCGTAAATCTGCTTGAAAGCAAGCAAGAGATGCATCCTTTTAAATCATTAGAGTTTTCTCAGATCTTTCACCAGCCAGTTTGCTGAAATCTTGTACATATTTTTTTCTTATCTTTCAATATTTTTGCACTCAGTATTCAGAGGCAAGTACATAAAAGTATATTTGAGATGTTTGATTTCTTGAATATATTCTTAGTTCCCTGAGTTCAGCTGCATGAAGGCTACAGTGGAATTTTAATCGTTGAAATAAACTAGAAAAAAACAGTGCAAACATTGTAACTTTGAAGTTGAGATTACACCTTAATTTTTATTACATTTTATTAATATAATTCTTGATGAAAAGCAGGCTGCAATATTTCGTTTAAATATCCTTTCCTCCTCTTGTGGAATAAAACTGCAGAGGGGAATCAAATGTACCTCCAGTTAAGTGACAATGACAAAATATAGCTGCATTGACTTTTGATATAGTAAAACTTAATTAAACCACTGTGAAAGAATAGAACCTGAAAGTCCTGCATGCCTTTGCCTAAGCTGTGACTTTTTAAGAGTTTTGCTCTAATAAGCACAGGACCTCTTTTAAAACACACTGAAGTGGGGGAATTCTGGCTTGAAATAAACTTTATCCATAAGGCAAGGTTGTGCTTTTTTGGGTGATGAACTATGGAATTTCTTGGTTATGATAACAGTGAAGAAGATACAAAAATGTGATTAGCTAGATCAGGATGTTGTGCCTAGGGGAAGCAAACTGTCCTTGTGGGGGTGCACAGACAAGGATTTGAGCACTTTTTTTTCCCCCAAAACACACTCATTAAGATGTAAAGAGAGTACTGAACTTAAAGGTAGGCGATGTGATGATTTTCATCTTTTGAATGCCTGCAAAGAATTGGGAAGCTGCTTGTGACAGAAGCCTGATCTGTGCCACAGCGGAGTTCATAGATTTTGATTCATAGGATTTAATATCAGGCATTTAATCAGACATTAAAGAGGTAATTGCTTTTCAGCACTGCCTATTAGAATAAGTCTCTCTATACAGAAACCAGAGATGTTTCCAAGATGGTGTGGTGTCACAAGAGCTGTTTTTGTGTGGTGGATTTTAAGCAGATCTGGCTGAGGAATTTCATTAGAATTCTACCCTAAAATCAGTTTAGGGTATAGTCTCAAGATGGTTGGTCAGAAAGGCAACCTTCTTTGACAGTTCTTCAATAATAATTACATCTTATCACTGTTTGGGTTACAAACATTCCTATTTTTCAAATTATTTTTTTTTCTTTAGCTCTTTCAGTTTAAGCACAGAGGCAGGAAAAACACAGTAATCTTTCTGCAGCTTAGACCTGTACAGGCATTAATCTGGAAGACTTAAGATACTGAGTGAAAGCAGTTATAAAAGAGCCTACTTTCCCCCAACGGAACCTTTTTTTTTTTTTAAAGTCACTGCATATATCTGCAATTGGATATAAAAATGGCTTCTTGCATTCTAGTTTAAAATTGGTTTATATCTTTATTGTATGCAGGGCAAACAACTAGACTGGATGCAAGTCGATGATTAGAATTATATTGTATTTTTTGAGTATTGTTGTATTTATTGTTTATATGAAAAAACAAAAGAGCTATTTTGGGTTCATTTTCAGCATCCTGAGTTTTATATTCAGGAATACTGTCAGGATTGACTATACCGAAGTGGAAGGATACTAAGTAATAGTGCTGATACCTCTAAGTTAGAGAGAGAGCTTTAGGAAGTTCTAATGCCTTTAGGAAGGTGTTTTGGGGTTATGTATTTAAGAAAGTAAGGGTTACCATAATCAGTTTTGTTAAGGGGTTTCTCTTCTAGATTATAAATTAGGAATTTTGAACTCTTGAGTAAGAAACATTACTTCAAGATATCTCATGTTTGATTAACTTTTAGATATCAGATAGATTTGGATTCTGTCAGGTAACATTTTGCAACTTCTCACTTGGGATAAAGAAAAGTGTCTTTTTTGTCACTGTGGTAATAATATTGTTATATATTAGATACATAAAACTATATTAAATATTAATGTTCTCAATAAATCACAACATGAACGGAAAACTTGGTCACTGTAGCTAGGATTTGAATTGCACTCTTAGAATATAATAAGAATATTCCAAAGTTAAGAGGACAGATTCAATTTTAAAGGCAATTTTTATTAGGAACTTTTCCAATTTTATTATCTATATAAAACCTGTAGCATTATTGTTACCATCTGCATTTTGAGCTGCAGTTTTGAAGCTAGATGTTTTTGTTTTACATAAGCACAAAGCCTCCATGAGCAAGCGTTAGCAAACATAGTAAACATGGCACAGATTAAATAATGGTTGCTGCTTTATTATTATTTTCAACTTACTGGGCTTTACCTTCAAGGGCATTCAGATACGATGTTCTTCATGATTTTCAGAATTCTTTCCCTCTCGCCTGAAAATGTAATATAGGGTAGGTGAATGTGTCGCTGGCCTGGTTCACGTAGCTGCTGTTACCAGCAGAACTGACCAGGCTTCCTTCTGGGTGGCAGGAGTGCATGGGAGGTTTGGGCAGGCCCAGCAGGCAGCGATCCGTCTGCCCACAGTTGTTAATTTTTGTTTGGATCTGGACCATATTGCTGAGTGATATCTGAGGGTCTCATTATTCACTCGCTGGGTGGCAGTTATAAAACTACTGAAGGGCTTTGAGCAGAGCAGGGGATCAGGAGGTTTTTGGATGAGTTTTTTGGGAAGGTTAGAAGTTGCAGCTTTAAAGAACCACTGAGACAATGAGAGCTGACAAGTAACTATTTAAATCAATAGAAATGATACCCCTCTCAGCCTCCTTGGAACATGATAAACTCAAAAATATTTGTTAAAGAACAGCTAGTGTTTTGGAGAAAGCTTCCAACAGCCTTTCCGTTGGACATCTCTTCTATCCTTGTATCATCAAGGGTTCTGTTTTCCAAACATAATTTACGATTGAAGGTATTGGCATAATAAAAATATTTAGAGTTCATCTGTTGCCGCATGATTTTCTCATTTGAAGTTTTCTACTTGATATCACCATAAACAACTCCTGTGATAATTATGATTTTTCTATGTTTTTTGGGATGCGAGGGTCCTGATACAGAAAATAAGCACTTTTAGTTGTTGCATTTTTTATTTTGAAAAAAAAAGCTAAATCTGTTTCATAACAGCATATTTTAAAATTGAATTATAACTATATAATAGATTTGAATATCATATTAAGCATACTAAAAAAGAATGTTAGATGCTTGCTTTTCCTCCTCCCTTTTCATTTTTTTTTTACCGTTGCATAAAGTGACACCAGAAGAATGAAAATAATCCAGTTTTATTGTATGATTTTTTTTTTTGGTAATGGGCAATAATATTGTATAAAATTACAACCCTTTATTTGAAGTAATATCTAGCTTTAGGGGAAGTCATTTGGATTTTCATATTTCCTACATTTAATAATGATGTGAAAGTATTACAGAAAAAAAAGAATTTAATCCCTTAAATGGCAAATAAGTAGGTCATCATCTTCAGAGAATAGCATTTTTTGTCCTCATTATTCCTACATCCTGCATTATGCATGCTTGTTTTAGAATTCACTTGAAAGTAGTTATTATAAGGAAGCAGTTTTTAAAAGATGTCCTTTCAAAATTTTGTTGCAGAAAGCATTGACAGTAACACAGATTTGCAAACACTATGAACACAAATGTTTTATTTTAAGCACAGGGTTAGAAGGATTAAAATCAGAAATCAGCCTTGAATACTCCTCCCTTTTTACCCTTTCAGTTCAGTGGTGGAAAGACAGTTTATTCTGCTTTGTGACAGCCTGAATATACCTATATATAGATCTTCTGCAGCCTAGGAAGAGTTAAGAGTAGAAGTAGATGGATGTGAAAGATGAGAAGCAGCTGTAGCTTCCCAGTGATTCTTCTTTGGAGTTATCTTGACCTCATCACGTAAGAAGAGTGTAACTAGTTCTGCCCTCATCAGAACAAAGGGAACAGAATAAGTGCATGTAGACTGTCTAGATCTCTTGACTGATCTGTCCTGTAAGAACTGAATAGCACAGATTTGTATGAGCTAGAGTTTTAATGTTAGAGTGAGTATCCAAATAAGGAAAAGATTATGTATAAAAGACTCAAAATAATGGGAATATATCAACTTAAATTACCTTAAAATAACCCTACTCTCAGATTAAGTAAAAAGATTGTTTCTTGTGATCCTGATTGGAGATAGTGCTTATTAACTCTGTTTACGTACACTTTTGACAAGTCATACCCAGGTAATAAAGACTGATAATACTCCATAAAAGTATAATTAAGCGAACACCCTGATGGTGAAGGAGCTGTGAAAAATAGCAGCCATGGTTCTAATGGACAGCCAGACCTTTGTCCTCTGCCTGCAAAATCTGACATGTAATAGCAAATAAACTCTAGTTTAACTCCCAGGTTTACTATTTATTCAAAGAAAAACAGTTTACTTCAGATTTGTTTTTTAAAAGAAAATCGTATTTCTCAGTTACTTGAAGATACCATTTTTCATTTCCACTAGCTTTGCACTGCAATTTTCTGAATAGATCAAAGCAATTTAAAGACATGTATGTGTGGCAAATGTATTCAGTTTTTACAGAGAAACTCACGTGATTGTTCAGAGTGATATTTTAAGTAGGTTACAATTTTGATTTTGCTTTTTTTTCCAGGAAAAGCTGAAATACTTAAATACACTTTCAATTTTATTGTAGTTTTATCAAATTAGGAATTTAGTTAAAGGCACCTGAATATGTTTTACAGTGCTGTCATAGCTAGGGAATTTTTTCTTTATTGCTAACACTTGTTGGGTGACGACAGGTTATCAAACAGTACAGAGCTGTTTAACACCTTGGAAGAAGACAATAAAGAAACTTGTGACACAAGCTCAACAAGAAACACGGTGTGTTTTGGAAAATCTGTCATTGAGAAGACAGGCCTGTAAAGATGTCAGACCTGTTTTGACCTTTCTTCCCCTTTTCTATCCCCTACTGTTTCAGCTCTGCAAATAACCTCACATTTGGTACTGACTTTAAAGTAGGCCCCATAAAACTTAATTTTTTCTTCAATATATTAATATTAAGTTCATCATGTAAGGGGAGAAAAACCAATTTTCACAATATTTGTAAATGCATCTCAAAAATGCACATTATTAATGACTAAAATATTTAAAGGAATCAAAATCTTTTCTAAGCAAATAACATGTGTAGTTAATTTGGGATGAACTGTCAAAAGTGGTAAATGTTGCGTTAAACCTAGTAGCACTGATGCACAGTACTGTATGCCTATAGTAATCAGATCTACTGTAATGATGGGTGACACTCACTGTGCACACTTTTTACATTTTTTTATCCACTATTTGACTAGCATGATATTCTGACCTTGTCTTATTGGGGATCTCATTTACTTTGAATATTGCAAGAACAGTAAACAAAGCCTAGAAGGATAGTCAGGCTGCCAAGTTGCATTGCTCTGTATCTTTTCAAGACAGTGCCACATAAATTTATCTGTCATGGCATCTTTGACTCGTGTATTAAGAAAGCCTTAGCCAACTTCTCTTCAGTTTTATGTTTTACCATCTAAAAATGCCACATCTTATAAAGGGATAACAGGTGGAAAGACTGTTAAGAAAAAGCCTCGGGGAGATGCAGTAAGTTAGGATAATGTAACAACAGATAAATTGTTCAAGAGATTCCAAGACTGACAAGATTATATCACAAAAAAAGATGTGAAACACTTAAATATTTAAATTGCATTTCTATATTACGTTTTATTAATTACTGTGTACAGAGCCATTGAGTTAGTATATTGTAGGAATGTTAATTTCCTAGTTAATAGAAGTAATTAACAGATGAATTTTGCATGAAGAGCCATTTACAAAGTAAAGCCGATACTCTGAAACAGTTTTGTTTTATTGTTTTGCCTGTTCCTTTCTCTCCTAACCTTCAAAAACCTTCTGAAAAAGAAATACTGCACAGTCTTCAAAGTGTGTATGAGGTTTTGCGTCTAATTCCTTTAGGCACCCTGGAAAATCTGAACCTAAATCTGTATATAATTTACTTTTTAATTGATTATTCAGCTTATTTTAATTGGATTATTTAAATTTGATTCATTTTAGAGTTTTATCTATCAAAGATAAATACTGCGATGTGGAATCACATCTTGATGACATGGGTATATTTTGATCTAATAATTTAAACTGGATTTTTAACTACTCCTTATTTTAATTAACTCAAAACTGCTATCAACACTGTTCCTGTTCAGTAGGTAATTACAGACAATGAGAAGTGTGAAAAGGAAAGAAGTAAATAAAAAGGTGGCACAGAAACAGTGTTTAGAAAGTGTGATTATGGCATAGTTTTGCTGTGATTTGGATGTAAGATCTCTAGTTTATTTATAACAAAATTAATCATCTTCTAGTTGAACAGTTAAATACTGTGGACATCTTTTTTCAGTTGTCTTATGCCTGCGCCCATTGACAGGAGGTAAGCTTCTATACCCATCCCTCCCAGTACTTTCAAAGTGCAATGGAGCTTGTTATAAATGAGTGAGTCATGCATAGGGTGGAACAAATGCACCATTGGTAGCCTACAGAGATAATAACACTGACCTCCGGTCACTTCACAAGAGAACCCTCTCGTGTAGGTCGACTTCCCACTGCTTTAAGCCCAAACTAAATAGACTATTCACGGGGAACTGGATTGACAGATTAGAGATTTATATGCTCAAATATAGGCATTAGCAGCATGGTCTCTGTGCTTTAGGACATGAGAGGTAGTTTACATGCGATCACTAAGAACAGGACATTTTTCTGTATAAAAGTGAGTTTGTAAACTCCCTTCAGACTTAGTGAAATATGTAGAACTGTCACAAACATCCAGCCTTGCAGTCTGTGCTTGTGCAGGACTCCCAATGATATGAACAGAAGTTGTTGAATATGGGTTACTAGAAGGCTGGTGTTTCATGGGTGATGTTGAGGTAGCTACAACTGGGAAAAGTTATTAGGCTCTAAAACAACACATGCTTTTTAAAAGCTACGTGCTTTCCTTCTTCCTTATGATGTGTGCACACAAAACAAATAAGAATACATAATTTTGTAAAGATAAAAAATCTAACAGTTGTCCGATGTTACCTGTTTTGAAAAGATCTTAACACACTGAATTTAAACTTCAGGATATGG
This sequence comes from Nothura maculosa, assembly GCA_032353885.1. Taxonomy (NCBI): domain Eukaryota; kingdom Metazoa; phylum Chordata; class Aves; order Tinamiformes; family Tinamidae; genus Nothura; species Nothura maculosa. The sequence goes on along the minus strand of JAUBOD010001112.1, from coordinate 1,407,513 downwards.
AAGTGATAATATGCAGTTGTACAGATGCTTACAGCGCAAACCATAATATGTAAGTTTGTCAGATAAGTTCATCTTCTAAATCTAAAGCATTTATGTTAATGTAAAATAATTTGTAAGTAGAACTAGTCTATTAGGTGATACAAGATATGAAATTAATTTGTACCTCTGTGCAGAAAAAAAATATTCTGCCTGATTTTAAAAAAAGAATATATTGAAAGGAGTGATTTCAAAGTAAATGGCAGATTATTGAAAATACATTTTTATTGTAGCATTCTCCCACAGAGGAAAGGAAAAACAAAGAGCAAGAAGGGGGAAGGAGAGAGGCTGAGGAACTCTTCTCCAGTAATCCTCAACACTAATTTAAGGAAAAACACACAAGGAAAGTGTTTTGTGTCTTTGTTTTTGTTTCTGTCTTTCTCTGTCTATTTTTTTTTTTGACCCTTTATTTCTTTAAAGGATGAGAATCTTAACAGAATGGTTCCTCATTTCTGGACACTTTATTAATACAGAATACTATAACATACAGTCAGATTTGTCTAAAAAAAAAGTAGTCATGTAATCTGTTGTTTATTTAATTAATGTTCCAGTTATGTTCTAAATTCATAATATGTGGCAAGTGTGTTGGAAATACTTGGGCATACCTGATTTATAGAAAGCAAAGTGATCAAATGTGTTCTTTGATTTTTAAAATACATGAATTGGACTAAACTTTTGTAGTGACTTTAGCAAGCCTTGATAGGGTTGCACCTTTTGTGGTTAGAGGGAGTTCCTTGAAAAGGCAGAAAAGTCGAGCAATTATAATCACAACCAACCTTTAAAAAGTGTTAGTCTGTTGTTTATAATCAGAAAGTTATGGTGAAATACATTTTCTATGAAAGCTGAGCCTATTCAGCGCTGCTACCCTTACTCTCTATATTGTGTTACAATTATTTTTATAAGAAGCTTGAGAGCTTCCTGCAACTGCATATTTATTTCTTACAGATCATTTATGTATATAGCACATAGCATCTTGATGTAATTGGATGCTTCTGATGAATTTGTGAGCCTGCTACTGTAAATAAATTTATTAGTAACTACACACTTTTCATCTTATATAACTACAGATCCTGATTAGCCAACTGTAGTTGCCCCTTCTTTGAGGACTGATTGGACTAGCTGATCTCCAGGGTTTCTTTCCAACCTCAACCAGTTAACAATATAGATAGAGACAGATATTTTCATGAATAAACCAAGCAAAAATGAGAACTGATTGTTTTCAGTTTGAGCATCCTTGGGTTCTTACCAGCCAAAACAAGTATTTTTAAACACAATATTTAAAAGGGATGATATGAAACACAAAGGAAGAGTTGCAGATACTACTTTGTTATCTAACATAAAATACTTTATTTCATTTGAAATTCAGATTTAATTTAAAAGAGGGGAGAAAAAAGCTGCATTTAATTTAGATTTAGGAGTTGATGAGAGGTTTTTTTCTTTTTTTGAGGAAAGATAAAATGCCTTAAAGAGGGAGGAGTTCGTGGTAATGCTAGTCTTGCATAGGCTATCTCTTGAGTTGCATGGAAGGATCTTTATTCAATTTTTAGTAGTCTTCATTACTGAGGAATATTGCAAGTAGGATTGATGGATTATTAGGTTATTTTATAACTATAGCTGACTTTATTTGCCAGGAGGACTGTACTTATACTGTGTAATTCACTATTTTAAGAAGAATACAGATAAAATAGTCTGTTAAGCAAAACTGTGTTGGAATAGGCCTGAATCACATGGAGTTATGTCAGTATTTAATTTGGGTCACTCGCAAAGAGGTCTGAAATAGTTTCTTTGTTTTCTTAATTTACCTGTATTACTACTGTAGACAAAGTGGGAGACCAGACTACTTTATGTCATTGGATGACAAATGAAAACCTCTTTTCTATTCTGTTTTGGACCATGTGATTTACCTCCATCTTCTTTGCACTTGTTGCTCCTCAAATTCAGTTGGTTGACCTTATCATTGAAATAGTTAATTTAGTAGCTGATCATAGTTTAGATTCACACTGCTACAAAGGTCAATTTTCTGTCTACTTCTTCTGAAAAGTAGGTAGCATCCAAAAGAGATCCTGTTTGAATGAAAACTTCATACCATAAAAGCTTTGTACTGGGGTGAGTGTTTGCTGGTGTGTCATGGGTTTGCCATATTTGCTGGATTGCATTCTTCTGGTGAATTGCAAGGAGCATGGGAGCTGCTGTGAGTAATGCTTAGATGACAGCAGAGCTGAAGGCAGATATGGCTGTGTGGTGCCTACACAGAGTGGCCTTGGCTCACTTATACTTAAGTATAAAATCCGATTGTAGGAAAACCTACTGTATTTTAAAAACTGTATTTTTGCTTTGCCATTATGAAGAGTGCCTTTCATAGTGGAAATGAAAAAAAAATATACTGTGGATGAAATCACCTTTTATTGTCAGGAGTAGTCAGCACAGTACCTACATTGCCTTTGCGCAGGGTTATAGGTTCTGGTCTGTGTGCTGCCCCTTTCCTGGTTCTTACTGTACCACTGAAGACCTCATTGCCGCTAGGTTTGTGTTGCTTCTTCCTTGTGTGCAGCTTTGCTGTGATTACTGCTTCTCCAGTCTGCTGTTGAAGTCGCTGCAGTGAGAACATCCTAACCTGCTTCAGTCAGAACAAATTAAACTGGAAAATTTCCTCTTGTTTGAGGAAATCTCAGAATTTGGTGTTCTCTGACATGGCAGGAATACAACAGAAAAAAGGAACAGGAGTTTGGGGGCCGTCACAATAAGATAAAACCCAAGGATAGAAACAGATTATAAATTGCTCTTGAGTGAATGTAGCTCAAGTAGGAACAAGTTTCTTTTGACTTAGCTGGAGCTTAGCACTATAAGTTCTAATCGTAGAGCAGTAGGCTTGGCAAGTTCTGTCCTTCCTCTTTAACTTCTACATCTATAAAATGGGAATGGTATTTATCTCATGTGTACCTTGCTGGAAGCAACTTTTTAGGGTCAATAAAGTGAGTAGATACCTCTGGATCTGCTGTTGAGTTACAAAATAATTTTGTTCCATAGCTGACATTACAACCAGAGATTAAGAAATCTTTCTTAAAAGGAGAGCTGTTGCAGTGTTTGTAGTGAGATAGTCTATAATTTGTCACTTACAGCTGTCTTGGTAGCATGAAATAATGCAAAATAAGAAATACTTGTTCACTGTCTTTGCTAGGAGTTCACCAATTCAGGTCTAAGTCTAACGATCTTACGTAAGTCAAAAATAAGAGCTGAAAAGAAAGATGTATGAGTAATTGACAAATTCTCAGAGCAGCAACCAAGGACTCTTGTGAAGCAGAGATCTATTTAATGAAGTTTTAGCCTAGGTTTCATCTTGCTGCTTCTTCAGCGCAGAACGTGATTGGGACAGAATACAGAATGTCATTAAAATCTAATAAAGCAAGTGTGATAATGGATTGATCTGCTAGAGAAATTTTGTAACAGTATTTTACTATATTCATGGGCTAGGAATCAAAATTTAATTTTTTGGACATGAGATTAAAAAGGGAAAAGATAAGAAGTAGTGTAGGCCAAGAGGCATGATCAGTGAGTTGAGGTACTTTATAAAACACACTTGCAGAAATCTAAGGTACCTAGTCACTGTTAGTGATTTGGGAAATTTTCCTCAGGTAATACTGCTGTCTATAAATCTTTTAATCCTTTTTTATGACATCTGATAAATATAGTGAAGAGGACCCATTATGTTCTGTACAATGGAATCATGGACCCTTTCAATGTATTCTACTAGTTATAACTATGTTGGTTACATTTCTTTCTGTAAAGGATGATAGTCTGGTAGTACAGACATAGATAGGATATTTATGGAGTAATCAATGTAATATATGTGTTCCCTTTGGCTAAAAATACATTTTAAATTACGTCTTCTTTTCTTCCATCTCTTTTTCTTTTTTTGAAAATAACTAATACAATTTACACGTGTGAATTCATCATGAAGTTGGCCATACTTCGACTCTCTATATTTGCAGCACCACAGATAAAAAGAGCCAAGATTTTTAATCTGTTTATGCATCAGAAATTACCCCAAGAGATTGTTTGAAGTTAATACTTTAAAAAAAGCATAATAGTCCTTTATGAAATGTTTGTACTGTATACTGGTCTCCTTATTCTGTTGATTGTAGTAAGCCTCTATGTGGTTACAATAGGGAGTAAACTTCAAGTGCTCCTGTTATTCAGACTGCTTGCACCTCAGCCTAACTCTGCTATTTTACCTGCTGAAGTCTGGCCTTTCCAAAAAGATTTGCTAAAGCTAATATGCATGTATGTTAATTGTTTGTAGTAACTTTTGGAGCCAGAGTAATTTGGGGTTTCTTGATAAAGCAAGTATTGTATACAGAATATATTGCAGAGCTAATATAAGATACAGTAAATAGTATTCACAATGCTATGGGAGATTTGGGGGATATGAAACTATTAAATAATAAATCTCTTTAATCAGCTACCCATGGTTTCTTAGATTCAGATCCAAATTTGTATGGAATCAATATACTGCTTCGTTATTAATATAATCGAGTTCCTTCTGATCAGCCTTCAGAGGTATTTCTTACATAGCCCAGGCGGATTAGATTGCAATGTCTAAATACTTGTCCCCAAGAAAATTCGAAAGAAAGTGATATATTCTACTTTCCTCTTCTGAATTAACAGAATTTACAGTTTAATGTAAACTGAAATTAATAGTGGTAATTTTAAGTTTAATTTAATCAACTTAAGTTTAATTAAGTTTCTTAGCTATAGTAGATGAGCAGTGAACATGTGTCCTTTTCTGGAATCTCCACTGAGGCAGCAGTAGCCAGTTTGAGGGGAAACAGAGCAGTGAAGCCCCATATCAACTCTGCTTGTGCAAAATCAACACCACTCCAGTATGACTTTAAGGTAAACTATAAAAAAGCTTCAGAAATATCAAGCAGTGGTATTTTGAGAGTTTAAATGTAGAGTGAAAATTTCTTGTTTCCTCTTACCCACACTCTGCCTGTTCCTTCAGCTAAGCTGATTATATACTGCAAATATCTTTTTCCTTTTTTTTTTTTTTTTTTTTTCTTTTTAGCTAGGATGTGTGAAGGTTGATGACAGGGATGTGAAATCTTACGAAAGTATAATATTTATTCCCTAATTTGTGACCCAGAATACACAGAAAATATCTAGCTTATAGGAAAACAAATGGTTTGTCTTCTTGTATTCTGTGAAACTAAAAATGTCTTCCTGTTTTATTTTGTTCCTTCTGTTTTATTTTGTCAGCTTCAGCAACAACCTGGCTCTCATTTTCTTATTTAAATGATATGCAAGAGACAAAAGTGCTCTGAGTGAGCCTAAGACAGATATAATTTTTTGTTCTCATGAGATAATTTCCTACCAAAGCACTCAGTACATCAAGGAAAGGAAAGGAAACAATCAAATAATTCTGTGTGTTTAGGGTGCGGAGATAGAGGAAGCCTTCGGGTTGCTGTGACATGATCTCATACAAATACAGGTATTTCTGGACATCTTTCATTTCTCAATCTCTTCTAATATAAGACAGCTAGAATGAGGAAAGAATTGCCATTAAAAGATCTCTGTAGAGGCTCTTGTGCTTTTGGGGTTAAATGCAAGGGTGGTTACACAGTGAAATAATCTGCGAAGGTGTCTGCCAAGTCTTTGATCTGCAAATCTTCCTTTTTTTGTAGATGACGTCTCCTAAAATCATGACAATATGCAAAACATATTGCCTGGCTCAGAATATAAGGACAGTTAATTTCAATACAGTTCATTCAATCTGTACTGACCACTAGAGAATACATCTGATTTTTACTAAAATTGACTTCAAGAATTGCTTTACATGATTTCCCCTGGTTTCTCATAAAAGTAGCTGAGTTCTCACACCACCTGTGGCCTACATAACAAAATGAGGAGGAAATGCAGAAAAAAAAAGCATAATGCATGTACATATACACAAACATGTATGAAATACAAATAAAATCTATATGCCCGCTGATTCATAAAAAGCTATAGAGAACTAGAGTTACAGCTTAAAGTTTTCAGGGAAAAGTTCTTACTTTGTTCTGTATCTCCAGTGAATTAGGATGTTATATTAACTTGTTCCAGGGACTGAGATAATGCTTAAATCTGATTCTACTTCATCTGGAATGTATTTGAAACATTCCTACTTTTTAGGAAAAAGTTCTGTATCTGGGAAATTTACGATGTCTGCTTGTAGACATGCTTTCTGGAAGTACATTTTCCTGGTTGCTTTGAGATTCTGTCTTAAAATATCTTAAAATGCTAGATTTTCTGCACCCGTAAATCTTGTTAGCATGTTCTTCCAACTTACCAGATATGGTCACAAATAGTGATAGGTACCAACATTGCACCATGGATGTGCCAGATGAGGGCATTAGACTAGAAGAGTAGACTTGTGGAGAGAGAAGGAGGAGGGATGAAGGACTTAATACAAAGGCCAAAAATGGGATCATTTACTCTGTCATAGGAAACTTGAAAGGTCTGTTAATCTTATAATGTCGCTGTCCCTTTTTCTACAAGGGAAATAAAAGGAAGGTATGTATTGCCAGAATCAGAAATGGCCCCTCACAGGGGAAATAGTATTTGAAATTGTCAGAAGTAATTTTTCTCACCATTAGAAAAGTGCCAAAATACCAATATGACGTGTTACTTCTATCATATATCTGCATACTGCACACTTAGGAAAGCAATAAAATAAGGAAAAGTAATGGTTGTGTATCGGCTTTTCTAAATAATCTTTTAATTTCTTTTTAATCTCATGATTTATGATGGACTACAGCCTCATAAAAATCTAATTGCATGTAATTTATGCACGTTCAATACTGGATGTTACAAATGACTTCAATGCATACTCAATCAGCCTGATTTTTTTTTTTCTGCATCTGTTGCTATACTAAAAAAAAAAAAGGCAGGATATGCAATCACTATATATGTACAGATAGACATGTACATAAGAGATTTTTCTCAATATCTTTTCCTGTTTATTAAACCATAAGGACATTACATCATTTGGAGTCAACGTAAAGAGCTATTGTAAATACAAAATAAGATTTCATCAGATATTAGCAATAAAGCTATTTTAAACAGAATATTTGGGAATAATTCCAATTTCTATCAAGTCATGCATCCATTTTACAATGTTTTGCTAAAAAACAACAGGAAACAAGAAACTGTAAACTCATGTTTTCAACATCAAACATCTTTTGCGTTCTCTGAATCTATTGACCAAAATCCATTTTGAATTACAAATTATTTTCAGCTTGAAAGCCTGTTGTTAGGGAGATGCAGGCTGTAAATGCTAATTTGGATCTGTTCAAGCAATTAAGAACTGTAGTTTGAGTGGGACACATTTTCTTTGAACATCTTTGTTTTACATGTATACATGAATACAGCACCTATAGGCTATGCTGCTGCAGTTACTATGAAGCTTATAGACAAGTAATTAGACTCAATATTTATCAAGCTTATAAAAAAACTCTTGAAAATTGCTACAATTGCAAGACTGTGGAAATTAATACCTCCTGTTTTGTAGAAGGAATTCAGGAGTCAAGTTTTGTTGTAATAATCCTGTGTAGTATTTTGGCTGCTCTTTCAAAGCAGCAGACAGCAACTACTAGGAAACTAGGGCATATTAGTAATTTCACCACTTGCATGATAAAATAAATGTAAGCACTTCCATGCAAAGTCTTTATCTTATAAAATTGCTGGAAATGTCTTATGTTTTGATACTACATTGAAGATATGCTCAGCTTTGGAAACAATGTTCTGCTAATTTTTCACTAACAGAAACGAATTTTCACTAACAGATTTGCAAATTTTAATGTCAAGTTACTTCATATGTTAAATAAACAGAAACATATGAAGATATTTGCATAATATAAAATTGTTACTTTAGACTTTTGTGGTGTAAAAAATGAGGAATTGTTGACTAAATAGTTGCAAAGGAGCTCAAATTTAAATTAGAGATGATAAACAAAGGGAGAAAAGAGGCCTTTTGTGATTAGCATTCTCAGTTTTCAAGTATCTGTTGTTATTACAGCAACATTATATGATTGTGATTTGTCTTTCAAGACTCCATTAAAGCAATTACAGTCTTACTGAAAGCCTGTTGAAGTCAATGCAAAGGCATCATTGATTTCAGCTCACTGTTTTGAAGCCTTATTGGCTACCTTTCATTATAGCTTTCAGGTGTAGAAACCTTATTTCTTAAAACAGAAATTTCAGAATGCAATTCCTTGCCCTTTCTGAATTTAGTTATCATTGTCATGAATTTGGTCAATATTATATCTTCTGTTCTGCTTTAAGCTTCTCAGGGAGTAATAGATATCTGCTTGTTTATTTTATCTCTCTACCAAAATATTAGTTTCAGGAAAGGTAGGTTCTCTCTCTTCTCCAGACTGGATTCTCCCTGTTGCTAAGAAGGTCTTCAGAAGCCCCTTAGCTTTCCTATGGAGAATTCCTGCAAAATAGCAGCATTACATGCAGCATTACATGCAGATTCTACTCTTACAGACATCCAGAGAATGTGTAGTTGGGGGACATAAGGTGAGACATCTTAGAGTGGGAAAACATGAGGGTATTATGCCCTACTGTAGGGTTCTGGGCAAACTTATTTCAGACAGCTGGGAACTGAAACTCATGGTCTGTTAAGACTCTTCAAGTCTCCATAGCTTGCTGCTAAAAGGAAGATTGTTTACTCTGTTCCTTAGTTTGTGAGCTTGACAGTGAAGGTCAACGTTTGTGATTACAAGGAGTAATCTTTCAGTCTAAAAGAGTACAAATATTTTGTGTGAACTAATAGCAAAATATTTCCATAAAAAATGAATTAATGACTGGACTTAGTTTCAATATAACGGTATGGTCACCAGACCAGAGCAGCATGGTGTTACAACAGTCACTTGGTCAATCTGTTTAATATTCAGACTGCTCAGATTTATGTTTCTCTGTAAGACTTTGAACAGAAATAGGGCAAGGGAGTCTTTATTATTTTAGAGTACAGTCATAGAATACAGTACAGAATACTCTTTCTTTGAGGAGTATTCTGCACCTGCTTATTTCATCCTGTTCTGCACTCATATCTCATCCAACTTTGTGTTGACTTTGCAGTTGGCAAGGTTGACTCACCTGTCTTCAAAATATCACCTGGGGGAAAGAAAAGCAGGGGGGAAGTTATATAAAAAGCAATGAGAACTGGCAGTCTAGCCAGAGAGGGACTTGTAGGAGGACCGTGCTTGGTTTGGTTTATGCTGGTCGTAGAACCTTACCTGCTTATCTCTTTGCTGGACTTAGTTTCTCTGTCATTATATTCAATGGGATTTTATGTTTTTCTCACTTGTACTGCTTTACTTAATAGATAAGGGAAAGTATGCCATTCTTCAAATACATCTCTACACTAATTTTGTTGTATGACCTTCAGTGATTGCTTTGTAGGCACTACTTTCTAATTGTCAAAATCTTTAAATCTTGAAGGTATTTATTTCCACTAGGGAACAGAATCCAAATGAATTGGAAAACATTGTCTTTCTGATTTCATATTAGTTGCTTTTTTGTTCATATAAATGACAAGGAGCAATCCATTGAAAAATAAAGTCCTCTACAGGTCTTGTATTATGGATAATCTCCAGATATTTGAATAATGTTTTTGTAAGGAACTGGCATAACTGAGGGGAGGGGGAAAAAAGAAAAAAAAAAAAGAAAGAAAGAAGGAAAAAAAAAAAGAAAGAAAGAAAAAAAAAGAGCCTTGCAAGCTTACACAACACACTTGAGCATATTTATGTGTAGGGAGAGAATCGTGAACATTGAGTGTTTATGAAATATCATTTGTGTAAATCTAGGAAGTAGATGTCACTGTTAAGCCTGCAGCCTACTCTCTCTGTTGTGCAGTCATTGTTTCAAATATCTGTCTTCTATACTCTATATTGTGTCATTGTAGCCAAAGCAGTATTTTTAAAGCTATATATCTACTTTTTGTTTTAAAGAATATTTGACTGTAAGATGCAATGCCATTTAGAAAAAAAATAAATAATTTCATAGCTGTTGACATCTAACGTGTCATGTTTGATTGTTACTGGGGTGAGGAGCGGGACTAGAGTGGTTTGGGCTATTAATGTGCCAAATAACAAATTTCAGAGTATACTCTCTTCAGAGTATACTACATGAAGGTTTACTACTACCACCACCACCACCCCTTATTGCCAAAGTAAATACTGAACTATGCTCAAGAAACATAGTTTTAATGTGCTCAAAGTCTATCTTTGCCTGCAGTGGTGTCCTTTTTTTCTAAAAGACTGAATATCAGAAGTGTTTTGGCATAGCAATTCCTCTTGATCATTTTTAGGATTGGAAGGGCTCAGGTATCCTGAACAGGAAAAGATTGTATGAAAGGACAAAGGAAGAAAATGAGTAAACCAATTCTAATGGCAACAACTTAGGGCAATACTACTTTATCAAACAAAAAGCTTGTTTGTTTTGTTTTTCTCAAGTCTGAAGAAAAAAAATTTCCAATGGAAGAGACCTGAAAAAGCCATCGTTTGAAATACCTTTCTTAAAATGCATGTACAGATTAGTCTAACTGCTTAAGGAAGAAAAAAATGACCTGTGATGGCTGTTGCTGTTACCTTTTAAAGAATGTGAATAGAAAGGCTGCTTGTGTGAGTCATTTTGCCTAACTATTGTTCCAGAACTTGTGCCAAATACTTGAATTATTCTTAAGACCCTTTGGGCCCAGCTCTGTCTCCTTGGTTGCCTGGATGGCTTCCATTGATTTTAATGAACAATGCATATGTCGAAGCACAAATTGGTCCTATGATACAAGTCATTTTTGTTAAAGTAAAACAGAGGTTGTTTCTCTATGGCTTATGAAAACGTAAACAGCTTCTAGATACTTGAAGAATGCATTTGTCAGATGCCTGCAAACTTTTAAAGCCGTTACGTTAGGAAAATATAAAATGTGAACAGGCACAACAGGAACATGTATTTCTTCATGATCAGACATTACTAGGACTTTTTTTATAGTCGTAATTCTGAAATGCTCCTTGTTCTGTTGTGTATGAAAGTTAATGCAATTAAAAATAAAATACATTTCCCCAAAACGTATATTTTTCAAGATTCAATTTGTAACTGCTGGTATTTGTGGTAAACACTATATGTCAATTTTTGTGCTGCAAGCAATTCTGTAAACAGTTTTGGTATATTAATGATTTTACAGCTGGGCAGCATAAGTTTCTTATTGTGATAGAAAAATATTATCTGTGGTTTTAGAAAAAGGAGAAATAATTTTTATTATATTGCATCAATTGATGTATTTGTTCAGACAAACACAGGATATCCCAAGATGCTTAGGTATTCATGTCTAGCCTCTTTCTACACTATTTCTTTGGATAAAATGAGTGAGGCACTTTGCTTAAATAAGCAAAAATAGTGGCTTGGTGTTTTCATGCATATAGCTATACACATTTGAAGCGTAACAACAATTTAAAGTTATATAAATTCAAATTGAGTGGTTGAGGCAGATGAGTAAAATCATGTAACAAATATAGTTGGCAGTGGAATGAACTGTATCTTACATCTTGTTCAAAAATATTTTACTGCCATAATGGGACGTTGTCACATTTAAGAAACATCAATATTTCTTGCTGGAGAAATAACTCTGGAGCATTTGAAGCATGGCTGCGAGTGTGTGTTGTGACCACAGAGAGTTATGTCTCCTGAAATGGGCATCTCACCTCGAGCATAGTGCTTGGGCAGCTGGGTCGATTAGGATGCCTGTTTCTGTTGTGCGGATTAACTAGACCTCAGGAAGATTCTGTGTCATTCAAGCTTGCAAGTTGAATCCCTACTGTTACCTCAAGGGAGGGAGTGAGGAGGATGGGACTGTCCTCTTTTGTGTGGTGGCCACTAATAGGACTAGAGGAAACGGCCACGAACTGAAGCACAAAAGTTCTGCAGGAACTTAAGGAAAAGTTTCTTGACAGTGAGGATGACAGAGCCCTGGAACAGGCTGGCCAGAGAGGTTGTGGAGTCTCCTTCTCTGCAGATCTTAAAAACCCACTTGGATGAAGCCTCATGCCATGTGCTCTAGGTGACCCTGCATGTGCAGGGGGTTGGGCGAGATGACCTCTGGAGGTCCCTTCCAACCTTAAGGATTCTATGATTCTATGAAAAGGAAGTTTTAATGGAACCAAAAGAAAATAAACCTATCTTTTCTTAATTTTGCAGTTACTGTATGTGGTAAGAGTTATGTGATTTGGCCTAGATCCTACCAAGGTTTTGAACCCTCCCTAATTGCATGCAAAAATTACTTATTTATGCTTCTCCTCTTCAGCAAATAATGCTTCTCCTCTTCAGCAAAATTATAAACTACGTTTAATTTTTAGTGCTTCAGGGTGACAGAGAATATTAGAAAATATAAGCCATATAAGAGCCCATGAGTTTCTCTCTACAAGGATGAAAACACATTGCTACCTAGCTTTTACATCTCTGATAAATAGCAAGCGGTGTTTTTTATCTTTTATGTCTGTAGCCTGTGACATGGATACACTCTATATGTTTATGTACCTGTCCAGCATTAGGTGGCCAGGTAGATGGGCAGAGGATGGCCTAGGAAGAACGGTGCAGATGTTGGGGTAAGATACAGAGTTGTATTTTGCAGCCTTTTAGCAGCCTGATGTGTTTGTCCAGGTAGTCTTTCTTTCTTTTCTGAGGGTTGGTTTTATAAGGAGAATTTTATGGATTTTAAAACTTAAATAAAATCCTTGAAATCTTTTATTAAAAGAGAGAGATATATGGGAAAGCGAAAGCCTGGAGCGATCCTGATTGAAATAAAGGCTGTGATATTTGATTGTGCATTAATATGTCCTTAAGGCTGTGAATAGGATCCTTACAAGTAAGTTTATGTAGAAAGCTTTGGAAGATTTTTTTTCTCATTCTTTACTTCAGCCTTTGTTTTCCTTTTGTGTGCAGTCTTCTGACCTGCTATCTTATCACCACTCCCAACCTTCTCCTGTTTGTATTGAGATCAGTGGTAAAAACTCATATCCAGTTAGTGATGACTGTCACAACTACAGGGTCCTCAGTGAAGATTTTCAGAGCAATTATACATAAGCATACAGGTACATGCTGTCTGTACAAAACCAAACCTTGTATTACCCTTTTCTAAACATAGATTGCTCTGAGATTTAGTATGCCTGTGAGCAAGCACGGGTGTGCTGAACACCTGTAATCTCTGATGATTTAATCTAGAATGATGACTTCTCATTGAGGCCCTTAGGCTATACTTCTTTAACTTGTGTGTCTTTACTTGTGTACATTTGCAGACAAGTTATTTGTATCATCTACACAGTACAGACTCTACAGAGGGCTGTGCAGAGAGCCTCCCAAATAGCCACTTTTTAAGTATCTGTTCTCTAGGGGATTTAATACCAACATGCTTCCACAGTCCTTTCCTATTTGATCCCTCTGAGAGCTTTCTAAGGAGTTCCGGGAAGAGGGGTAGCATAAAACAAGATGAAGCATTACATATCCCAGACTCCTACTTCACATCTTCACATTTATTGCTGTGCTACAGCACCACCTTTGTCACATGTATATTCCATTTCATCATTTCCAAATCCGCACACTGTGATAGGTTATTTAGTGATGACTGAAAGTGTATTTCTGTCAGGTTTTCTCTTTACATGTTGTATTCTATGGTTAGAGGGATTAGTATCAGTATTTTCTAATCTTCACTCAGCGGATACTCAGGTGAAATATTCAACTTCCAAGCATTAAAAAAGGAGGGATGGGGGGGAAGACAAGACACAACCCTACATGTTTGGCCATAACCATATAATTCTTTTAGAAATAGTATTTGTCAGCTAGATTTAGTATTTAAGAAAAATTTAGAATGCCAGATTAAAATTTGTACTCTGAAATAATACCACAGACCGATATCTATTTGTAGAGCTAAACTACCACAATCAACAGTTCTGGAAGTGGAGTCGGTTCCTTTGGCTGGGGCAAATCTCTGCCAATCTGGACAGCAAAATCCTGTTCCTTTTGGTCCTTGGAACTAGAAATGGCTAGTGATCTGTGCCAGATTTATTGCAAGGAAAAATGTATCCAGTTCTTCCAAAATGATGCTGAGGAGAGATTGATCAGCCGTTACACGGTGTGACAGTGTAATCAGAACTATTTATTAGCTTAACTGTCAGTTTATCTCTCAACACGATAATGCTAAACTCTGTTACTCAATCTTTGAGAAAGTGAGATAGTTTTAAGTTGGATTTTATGACTGGCTTAAGCTGTTATAAGTGCAGACTGTCAATTAGAGAGGTGTTTATATACTCCTCTCTCCTTCTCTTTTGTGTGCCTCTGTGCCCCAGACGGTGAGTTTTTATGGGGCTACATAGTGAGCTGAACAGGGAAATGGGCTTGGTCAAAAAATGATCGCTTTGTCACCCAAGCCAGTTCTATGTTTCTGTTCATTTACAGTGAAATATGTACAGGAGGGTTGGACTCTGAAGTGGAAACATACATTTACATTGGTTTATACTTGTCATGTAATCATATCATCAAAGATAAAACTATTAAGAGGAAACTTACTGTGAAATTTGTCATGCAGGTATAGTCTTACTCATGTTATTGCATTGAAAATTAAGAGGTGTAACTTCTGAAAAAAAATTCTCTGAACCAAAACAGCAATTTTAGATCATTTTCTTAAGGTACTGAGACAATTCTTTTAATTCATAATTTTTTTTCTTCCTTTAAAAAAAAAGGGGGGAAAAGTAGCTTTTTAAAATATATAAAAGTTTATTCTAAGAATAGTTATAGAATCATTTTGATCTTTCAGAAGAGTATGTTAACATACATGGAGACTTTATCATGAAATGGAATCACATCTGTTTTTAGGAAAGATTCAACAGATAAAATGGGGATTATGAACATGGGTTAGAAAAACATTCTTCGTGTAGCGATACTATATCGAAAAACAAAGATAAGTATAGAACATTTTACATAGATTTTTACTATACTTTGTTTTTTGGACCTGTTATAGTTAGAATTAATTAAATAAGAATTTCTGGTTTTGTAGAAGAAAGCAATATTCTGTTAAATATGATGGTGGTACATTTTAGACATACCATATTACTGCATTACTGACTACTTGCACTGTTTTAGTGAATTTCTCTAAACTGAAATAAATAAAAATGAAAACTTGTTTTCCTTAGATCATAGTGGTTTTCTTCTTCTTAGCTATACTAATTTGTATCATAAATCTATGTTAGGTCAATGGATAATTTTTTTCTATTAGAATAAGAATTACACACTGGAAAAAAAAAAGGCCTAATACACTGAAAGCTTTATAGAGTTAGTATTATTAGATTGATTTATCTAATCTGAGATGGGCAGCAGTACTTAAAAATATGTAGGCCAAACAATAGAATGCGAATTGCTGGCTTCGGAGTAGGGGATGACTATTTTTTTTCCCAAGACAACCTAATTTTCCTTTTTCTCTTCTTCCTCCCCCTACTCTTTGCCATAACTTCATGAAGAGACAGGCACAGATGCCTGCTGCCAGAATGTGATACTTAACCTGACCATCAAACAAGCCTCACAAAGAAAAGCTTTTCAGGTCCCCCAGTGAAACAACCACTGCATTTTATTATGGCGTGAAATTAGAAGTGAAAAGCCCTATGGCTCCTGCTATTTAGTAATGCGGAATATGTCTTTCTGATGGCAATAGAAGTGCTGGGAGGGAAATGGAAAGCCAGAGAAGAGAAACAAAGTAACAGTTTAGACAAAGAAGCCCCCTTCTTTTTTTTTTCCCCCCCATCTCTTATTGTTTGGTGGTCTATAAAACAATAATACTGTGGTGGATACAAGGAAAAAAGAGCATTTTGTTGTGCTGCTTTCATTCAGAAATGTGTGTGTGAATTTGCACAGAGATGTATAAGGGAAGTCATCTGTTATCGGAAGAGTTCATGAGCCTCAGTCATTTATAACACAGCAACAAAACCCCCTGACTTTGCTTGGAGAGAGCAATGCTGCTCTGACAGACACTTTAAGTTGCATGGCAAGATGGTGTTTATAACACGACTGTGTGTGGTTATCTGAAGCTGCCTTGAAACAGATTGGAAGGGGAAAGTGCCAGCTTGAAGAGGTTTATCCTTGTCTGTTTGAAACTGAGAAAGTTGTGTTTTCTCTGTGAAAATTATGTGCATATATAAAATGTCAAAATATTTATGATCACATTTATTTTTAAAATGTTATGTAATAACTAAAGTAAATAGCCATTAGGAAATAAAGAAACAGTATATGAGAAGTACATTAGAATTGTAAGCTGGGCTTCTGAAGTTATTCGCCGGCTAATTACTTTAGCCACTGCCGGAAAGAAGTTTTGAGTGCTTGTCCACAATTCTAATCTAGTGAAGAGAAAAACCATAACCATGTTTTGTAGATTCTTATTGCTAGCAGTACATACTAGCATTATTTTTACTGGATGATAGTCTTTGAACCCTTATCAGCAAAGGAACAGGACAGCCAGCAGTGATCTAGAAAGTGGTAGAAATTTACCTGTGAAAAGTCTGTGTTGTGTTACTGATGGTCCTGCTCATAATGCAGTCTAGGAAAACATTTAAAGCTAAAGAGTAGTAGTTTCAATGCCTAATAAATGACTGGTGGAAGAGATGCAAATACCACATAGTAGCTTATGGATAAACTACATTGCAAGACTTCAGCCCAAAGGAAAAAAGTTCGGCCAAAAAAGCCAAAGTGCTATTGTTGCATCAATTTGCATTTCATTCAAGTAGCTCACTTCAAGATAGTTTGTAGTCTGGTATCTCCTAAGGGGTCAATTGTAGTAGGTAACAATAAATATGTAAGAAAAACATGGTCCCTGCAATGGGGACGTTACAGGAACAGCGAGGACATGTAACCTCCAAATATGAGGGATGATGTAACCATGAAAAACTGCTGCTTTACTAGAAAAACTACAGGCTTAGTGTACCAAGCATTTAGCTGTTGTCAAAAAATAAAAAATTAGAAAGGAGGCTTTAAAGGAGATAAGTCAAGATGAATAATGACAACAACTCTCTGAAACACATGGAAAGCATTTTGTAAGTAAGATATTTAAAATAACATATGTACTTTGTCCTAGCAGGCAAGTCTTGTGTGCATACACACTAGTGCTTTGGGCTTCATTTGCTTTTTCATAGTATTTTTACCGATGCTAACTGTTATATCTGGATCGGTGCAACATTGGAATACATAGAATACATTAGAATGTGTGCTAGGAAGAGTTTTGAAAAAAGTGAATAAACTGATTTTGCTATAGTGTGAAGAAGAAAAAAAAGGAAAATAGTCCTTGAGGCAACAGTTTAAGTAGAAATAAGAGGAACAAGAATATTGAAAATTAGAATAAACAGATAAAGGAAACAAAGGTTTTAGAGAAGAAAAGCCTGAAAAAATTGTTTTATCTGTGTAAGAAATTATGGAGGAATATCACACTGCCACACTGAGATAGTTACTTGTACATACTAGTCACTTTTCAAAAGAAATTCAAGACAGTCAGAAATGGCTTCAGGCATGCCTTGTCAATGTGAGAAATGCACAGTTAAGGCCTTCCTTTAAAGAACTCATTTCTCATTAGAGCTTACAGCTTCATAGGAAAAATTGAGAAAGTTCCATCAAATAATTTGTAATTAGGGGATTCATTTTATGGATGTAAAATGTAGGAAGTTTAGATTTAATTCTGTGTTTCACAAGTGGGCAATATAACAAAATTGTTTTCATTTCCATAAATTACAGGCTATGAGACAGGGAAAAGGAAGAATGTGTAAGTGTCCTGATTTCATCTGCTAGTGCAAAAAATCATAAACAGCAATTTGAAAAGAACTGGTCAGGAATGAGCTAATATTTGGGGACCAACTTTCTGTTGACATAGATGACTATGATTTTGATTTGGTAACAAAGAAACATGGAAAGCATCAGATTGTTCTTCTTTCAAACAAATGGTTCTAATGGCAAACTTTGGCATCTTGGACAGCTAAACTGTAGAGACAGATCTCAATCTGTCAGTGTTAAAAAGTAATTTTCACTCAAAAAACGTTAGAGTTAAAACGGTTATATGTCTTCTATAGCATGATGATGTCATTACTTCTCTCATTTTATTCTGAACAGTAATAAACTTTCCAAATATTTCATGGCAAAACGCTTCTAGATGTCTAATTCTAGATATTTGTAGCAAAGTCTCTATTGAATTCCAGAAAAAATGACTTGAAGTTCGGCACAAGGATCTTGGCCTTTTGGGGGCTTTAGTGGTAAATGCTATAGCAGTTGGAGATTTGAAATGGTGGGTTTTCAGAGATCTGTGCAATGGCAGCAGCATTTTTTTCCCAAAAATGTTTCAAATAAAGCCTCATCTTTAGAAATAAAGCCTGTAATGCTGCCCTGTATACACAAAAGCCGAGACAGACCGAAGTGATATATTGTGACAATCTCTTGTCTTAACTCTGTTTTATGAAATATTGACATAGGACTTAAAATCAGAATGCCACCCCTGCTTTCTTGCAATTTTGATTTAAGGTTGCAGCTTTGGCATTGTGGCATTGAACTGGACAATTAAGAAAACAAGTATTTTCAAGCTCAAGTTTTTTGTTATTTATCCAACAATTCCTCCTCTGAAAAATCACCTTTACTGTACCTGTTGATATTGTTTTAGTATATTTGCATAACTAGGAGATCAGTGATACCTGTCCCTGTGTGTGCTTTTAGTTCTTGCACACTCAAGTAAAATAAATACATACCAGATATAGTTATCTGCTGTAGCAGTTTAAGCTATGCTGCTGGACTTTGCAGCCAGCAAAGTTTTTGAGAAATGTTCGTATGCGCCATTCTGCTATGAACTTTTCAAAAATGACTTTTCATAGTGCTGGTAAAAGATTAAAGGCGATCACACGTAAAACTGCTGTAGTTTGCTTCAGTAACTCCATATCTAAACTTTGTAAAAAGCTGAGTACAATCAAGGATTTGTCTACCTCTATGCTCAAGTAGTGAGGTAAAGCTTCAAATAAACATGTCATTACACTGTTCTCTTATTTATTTGCATATTATTTCCAATTATATTGGTTTTATTTTATTTTTTTCCATGTCCTTCAGAAATTGTAAATGGAAGGCAGTATTTTACAGCTTCATGGTATTTGTGAAACTGGAGGTTTTGGTGGTTTGTTCTGAGACATTGCCAGCCCCAGCTGTGGAAAACACTATGCATTTGTTAAGAGCACAGTGCTTGGATGTAAAACCATCAATAAAAGTTTAGTTCCTATTTTGAAAGGATTTTTTAAAAAAAAAAATCAATTTTAATGCTTTCTTGAGGTATTGAACTTTTATTGAGGTAACAGAGTTGGTCATATCCTTCAGGTGAAGATGAAGGTGCCAGGTAGAGAAAGTCTTGTTTCATAGACTGATACTAAGAATCTTTGTGTTTAAATAAATAAATAAATAAATCTTGGAAAACAGTTAAAGCAAGTGATGCCATAAATTCAGTATTTTACCTGCAGATTGGATATATGATCCAACTTAAGAATTAAGAAGAAATAAATCTTAATTGCATATGAAATAGTATGCTTTGGCTCTTTACCATACAGCTTTTCCCACTTTTTTTTTCCTAGCAAAAGCTGCCAGGAGGGTTGCATGTTGTTACTGTTGATTACCACCACCACTGAATGGCTTCCATTTTCTCTTATTTTTCCGATGTTACAGCTTAATACAAAACACTGTGTTCACAAAACTTAGCCTTTAGTACTTTAATGCCAAGTTGCTGTGCAAGAGTCACCTGAATTTACCAGAGAAGACTGTGAGGGTGTTTGCTTCACCCCCATTCATCACAGCCTCTGAAGTGAAGTTAGGCTCTTGTTCAGTGTGATGTAGGTCAGTTCCCTCCTTACTCATGTCTGCTCCTGCAGAGTTGCACTCTGGTGTTCTGCCTTATAGTGAGGGATAGCTTAGAAGAGTTAGGGAGACCTGTGGTTAGGTCTCATTCAGTACAGAGACTGTTCTAGTAATTTCAGTGTCATCCCCAGGCATTTTGTTGTTACTTTTTTTTGCTGACAATTAACTTATGAAAAATAGGATTTGGTCATCATAGAAGGTCATAAAACATCTGTCATAAAGTCTAAGGATGTGCTGTCTGAATATTGATTACCTGTGAAGGAATTTTCTTCCTTCCTTGTGTATATATTTTCCTATTAATTAGCATAAATCAGTACTTGCAAGTGATAGCACATTCCACATTAGTAGCCTGCTCCTTCTCACCTACCCCATCAAAGTATATACTTTGATACAAGTACATATATATAAAGTATATATTAGTAGTATTGTATATCAGAAAACATATTTTGGGTAGAAAAGTACTCCTTTTGATTGCTTTAAAATTCCTTTGAATTTTAAAGGCTGAAATCACTTCAACCAAATAACATAGTCTTAGTTTAGTGACCATTTAAAATCTAAAACCTGGCTTTCATTCAAAACCAGCTCTTCAATTAGCAGTACTTCAGCCAGTATCAGCTGGGTTCCCAGTATACATGATAATGTCGCAGAATTATCCTAGCTGTAACTAATTTAATTAAGACTTGATCCTCAAATACAAAATCCCTCCTTTTCACCACATCATGATGCTTAGTGACCTACAGCAGGGGGAAAAGGCAACACAGGGAACTTTCCTCTGTCATTTGACCAAATTGTTTACTCCATTACACGGAAAATATATTACTAGTGTACTTTTTTTTCTTATGAGTCTCTTTAATGTGTACAGAGAAAGAAATCCAGGTAGCCACATGAAACTACTGTTTTGCACACAAGAATAAGCTCTATTCTATCTGCTCCTTCTAGTACTTTCAAACTTTTAAAGATGCTTAAGTCTCTTCTAGCATACATTAAAGGTAATTTCATTTTGGGAGTTTAAATGTCACACTGAGTTTGTAAGAAGTTGATGAATACTGCTCCAGCAGTTCAGTCTACTAACCAGGGGAATGAGAAACTAGAAGGTCAGAGAAGGAAGAGGATAATTCAGGTTGAAAGGGATCTTGCAGACTTTTCAGAGGCTTCATGAGACATAGCAAGATAGACTAGCGTGACTTTTACAGGTTCTACAACTGAACATTTCTCTTTGAGTTTATGGATTTTTTGGCTTGAAAAACTAACCATTTTACTAGTATCTCTAAATGTTTTGTTTAGAACAAGATAGCTAGGTGCAATGAATGCATTACCTAATAAAGTATATGAGCATCTCTAACCCTAGTGCTATAGTGCCTCATTTTAGGCTCCTAATCTCTAGAAGAAGCACCGTAAACCTAAGTGCAATACCTTGATGTACTTTACTACTCATATAGAGAATTAGCAGTCTCAGAATTGGTCAATCTCTCAAGCTTAGCATTTGGAGAGCATTTAGCATTAACTGTGGAAGCAAGTAAAGGGGTATTTCAATGTTCATACCTCAGTTTGAATAATTTATAAAAGTGCCTGAAATTCTTACTATGTTTAGTGCTGTTTACCTGAGTTTTTCATTTTCTTATACATTTTCTTATACATTTTCTGAAACAGTGTTGTACTTCGTATGATTGGAGGATAAAGACAACCCACCTTAGCACTGTTGAAAGATTTTAAATGGATATACATATTAAAAGGAATCACAAAGTCACAGAATGGTTAAGATTCAAAGAAGGGGCCATTAAAAATGACCTAGTAGAAATACCCTGCTCAGGCAGGGTTACCTAGGGCAGTCTGCCCAGGAACATTTCCAGATGACTATTGAGTATCTCCAAAGAAGGCAAAAAAGGAGCTGTATCATCTCTCTGGGTAGCCTGTTCCAGTGTCCAATCACTCTCACAGTGCCAGAAAAAAATGTTTTTTTTTCATAGATTCAGACAGAATTCCCTGTATTTCTGTTTGTGCCTTATTGTCCCTTGTCCTGTCACTGCACACTACTGAGAACAATCTTTCTCAGTCTTCTTAACAGCATCGTTTCCTATATTTATACACATTAATAAGATCATGGAGCCTTTTGCTCTCCATCTGAATTCCCGACTCTCTCGGCGTACCCTTATGTGAGAGATGTTCAGATCCGTTTATTAGTACTGTGGCCCTTGGCTGGAGTAGCCCCAGTAACTCCTTAGCTCTCGTGGCCTGGGGAGCCCAGAACTGGACACAGCACCAGTGTGTGGCCTGACCAGGGCTGAGCCGAGGGAGGCCCTTGTGCTGTGTCCATCTCTGCAGAGCTGCTTCTCAGGGTTATGGGATGGTAAATCTTTAAAACAATGTATCTAATTTCACTTTTCTTAGACAGTTTTTTTTTTCATATGTGGAATTTAAGTACAGTGACTTGAATGATGCTAATAGATTTACATAAAGCAAACATCCATCTTAAAGATTATGAGGAAACTCATTGCCACAGGAAGCTGGAATACCAAATGTATAGACTTGTAAAGAGTGATCACATAAAAATGTGCATTCCTGAGATGTGTAGGCAAAATCCCTTTTAAAGAATCCTTAATTCTGTGGCAATTATAAGACTGTACCTGTAGTGTTTGTTTTATTTCTCTGTACATATGTACTGCATGAGCTGGAATATCCAAGTTGATTCTGTGATCCATTGAAGGATGCTGTTCTAGTATTTCATTGAAAGTTGCTGGATTTGTGTTTATTACCCGTTTATATGCATAATTAGGTTTTTTTATTCCACTATTTTTTCTTATACCTTGTATGTGTAGCTTTTAGAATCACACCATAACCTCCTAACTGGAGAAGTATGATATCAGGTTGATGGGTCAGTTACAACAATGCTGAAGCTACATGACCTAATTTAGTCTTTGACTCAAACAGTAGTGCAAACTGTGATACTTCTTTTTGACATCAGTAAATGAGATGCATATTCTATTAAGTGAATGTTGGAGGATTGCTAGCTGTGTGTTGTCTTTTGGGGGAAAATACAACCCAGAACTAATGGAAGATATTTTTTTAATTACTGTGATTTAAATAGTTGCCACAAGCTGTTTGAAGAAAAATAGGCTATATAATATGATATTTTGAATGTCTTGCTCTGTTAGGTTGGCATTATGTTAATGAATTTGAACTGGATAAGTACTGTTTTGAAGCCATATTCAGGCAAGTGACAGTATACTTTTTGAGAGACAGGATGTAACTTTTTGTTCCTATTAATAAGCAGTGAACACCACTGTTAACATTTACAAATCAAAAATAATTCTTCTCCCTGTTCTTTTTCGGGTGTGTAGTCATATATTTAAGCATATTTATGAAACAGTGATTAATACTGTTCTACTTTGACTCCAGTTAAATTCCTACCTCAAGAATGTTGTCCACTGATAGTGAGAACATACATTTTTTAGATATTTTATCTCCATGACATGGCAGATTCTTAAGACATTATGCATTAAAAAGTGCTTTTTTTTAAAAAAAAAAAGCTAGTTACAACTAATTAAATACCTTAAGACCTAAAAGCACTTACATATATATTTTTAGACATGAAATATAGGATTCTGACCTTCCTGCCATAAGCAATTGGAATGGAGACTGATAATGAAAAGAAGATATATTTTGAACTATTACATTCTGATCCAATTCTTTTTTATTATTTTCTATTCTTTTCCATATTACTTGGTTATCAGTCTAGAATAAGAAGAAGCCTTATTAGATAAAAAATATCTAGGGTAGATTTTTCTCTTCTGAAATAAATTGCAGTTTACCATTTGAATAGTTACTGATATGTCATATTCGATTATCCAGTTTAAAATATAATATTCAAATAAACTCAAATATTATAATAAATTTAAATATTTGAAAGAGTTTTAGAATTCACAGCCTTTTGTAGGTGCCATGTTTGTGTAAATTTCTGCCCTTCAGATCAAAGGCAACATTTTCTAAGCAAAACTATTGGTGAACTATTTTGAAAATCACTTTTCCTCATAATGCAAATAACAAAAATAAAATGATAAACTCATATTTGTTGCTTTTATTTATTTAATTTGAAAGTCAGAGGCATAAAAGTTCTCTAAGAGAATCCTTTAAAGTACATTAAAAATATAATGAAAAAAAAGAGTAATAATACCATTGAGACTCTTCCTTGAGATCAAATGGTATTTTTTCATTGTTTCCAATTTTATAACAAGATCTCTATAGCAGTGCCTAATATTTGTATGTTTACATACATACGTATGTGCACATTTACATACAAATGCACAGATTTTGAAGGAGAAGGAGGAGAAATACAGGGATGTTTTTTTTGATGCAGTTGTCAGTAATGAATTCCACAGTTATCCGTATGAAGAAAGAAAATCTACAACTTCCAAAGTAAGCCACAAGAGACTTTAAAACAGTTACTTTCAGAAGGTTCATTTTAGCAAGACCAACGTGCTTAACACACTTCATCTTACGAAAAATGCCACCAGCCCTTAGTGACTACAGCAGGTTAAGACCTGTGTTTTTAATATCTCATTTGAAACGCGTTTCCCTCCAGCTATGTGATTCCTTTTGCCATGGTGCTAGGGAAGGTGTTCAGGAGTGACTCCAAGGGAACAGTGCCATCTGCTGAATGGATCACCGGAGCACTTCCCACACTGCCATCAAGCCTGTTGGTGGCCTGCCATGTAAACAGCAGAGCCCAACTTCTGGGCTGGGTAGTGGTGTGTGCGAGGCATT
This sequence comes from Nothura maculosa, assembly GCA_032353885.1. NCBI lineage: Eukaryota > Metazoa > Chordata > Aves > Tinamiformes > Tinamidae > Nothura > Nothura maculosa. The sequence goes on along the minus strand of JAUBOD010001112.1, from coordinate 1,382,778 downwards.
TCTTAGTGCATAAAATACAGCCAGAATCAGCTACTACCTGCTGCTTGGCATGAATTCTCCTCATCCTGAATATAGGACTTTCAGTATCCTTTTAACCAGTGCATGTTTACAGTCATCCAGCAAACTGGGATACGTTTATTTGCTGGATGGGAATGTTTTCTTCATGGCTGTTTTAGCTATATTTTTGAAACTCTGCTGCCGACCTAGAAGGTATGACATACCTGATTGTACTAGAACATGTTCTCTCTTCATATAAACATGCCAGGAGAGGCTTCATGGGAGAAAGAATATCTTTTTTCCCAGGGATTGCCAGTCAGAAGGTAAGGCTAACTAGACAGTGGATGAGATTGCAAGGAGTGTCTTACAGTTCAGATCATGGATTCAAAGATAAGACCTGGATCAGACTTCAAGATTCTCCCTGCACATTTTCAGGTTTACACTTACGATAATAGATGGACCTCTTCACAGCTATGAGAATAAACACACAACCTCAGTGCTTGTGAGATACTTTTATCTACGGTATTGCAAGTATAGTAACTGCCTTTTGAGAAGAACTGTCCCAAATTCCCATAAGCCAAGGTTGTTGGGAACATTTCTGTCTACTTCTAGCAGTTTCTATGCAACCCTCAGAAAAACATAGCCCATATCTACGCTGGGCAGTCAGGAGTTCTGCAGCAGCCTCTGGCTCTTCACTGGGCCAAGCCAGTGCCTCAAGGGCTCCTCATACAGCAGAAGCATGAATGGGTCATCAAGCATTGGAACAGGATGCCTGGGAAGTGGTGGAGTCACTGTCTCTGGCAGAGTTCAAGTAATGTGTCGATGAGACACATAGGAACGTGGGTCAGCAGGTGTGGTGTTGCAGGGTTTACGGTTGGACTCGATGATCTCGAAGGTCTTTTCGACCATATTGTTTCTATGCTTCTATGTTTTGTTTCTGTATAGATAGGAGTAAAGAATCAGAGCCTGTGCCCTCAGCCTGAGCTAGGGAAGACACTGGTTGCTAGAGCCCATTCACATGCCAGGTAAATACAGCAGCTGGCTGGAGCTGCTGGTATCTGGGTAATTTCTTCCTTCCAGCTGTTTTGCTTTAGAGGCTGCAAGTCCAGTGGAACAGTCAACAGTGAACTCAGTCCCGGTTCCTAGCTTAGAGCTGTGGCCATCCTACAGTTTAGGTACTGCCTGTGTGGCTCTGCAGCAGTGTAACCAGAATTAGAAAAACAAAAACAAACAAACAAACAAACAAAAAAAAAACCCAAGAATAAGGAGATCCTGAGAGTCTTGAAAGTAGCTGACAAAATCCCAGTGTTCTTAAAATGTTGCCCACAGTGTCTTGACACCATTTATTCCTCAGTAAAGAGGGGCTAAGCCCATCAGACAGTTGAGAGAATGGTAAAATTGACAGGAAGGTGGAATTGAGCTCAAAAGTACAGTAACTGTACCACGGGAAGAAAACAAACACTCTAGAGTTAATTAAATTTACCAACTTCAGTGACATTTTATGATGTGGTCTTCTAATTACTGTGTGTGCTTCGCAGTGTGAAATTTCAAATGCTAGAAGCTGTGGCTAAAATATTAAAATACATATACAGAAAATGTTTGAGAGGTATTTTTCATTGTGAAACATGTAACCTTTATGCATAGTGTTCTTAGTGGAGTTTTACGCGTTGTCACTGCTGAGAAAAACCCTATGCATTATTTTTTTTTCAATACATTAATAATCCAAGTGATCAGCTGTTCTGAGATATAGCCTGTATGTATTGATGATTGTTTTTGAATAGCATGAACGTTGTATGTGGCTCTGATGTGATACCGTATGTTAGGGAAACAAGCTGTATGAACAACCTTCCCTTTGCTGCAAGGTCTTTCTAGTGCAACTGGATCCAGAAAGAATAAGTTTTCTTAACTCCCAATGCTGCTGATATTTTCTAAGATGATCTGTCTAACAACGGAGGCAAAGAGCTTTCTGAACGTGAATTTAAACTTTTGTTTCAGCGGCAGATGATGCTTCAGATTTTCCTTTACACTATAGTGTGAAGCTTGATTTGAAGTGTTAGAAACCAAACTCTGTGTATAAGCATTGCTGTAGAGGTTCAAGATGAAGAAATGATAGTTTGATATTTGAAATAAAGTGGTTTTACTAATGGAGTGGTGAATGTTTTCTCTTTATACAGCAATAGTAGCTAAAGCTCTGCTGAGTCTACACTATAGCTTGATGAAACAGCTTTTCTCCTAGAAGTCAATATGCTTCTCTTGTCTTTAGGCTGGTCAGTGAGGAGAAGATAGCTGTAACTTGCCGTAGTTTGAAGTAGTCCTTTTGCCATTTTATGGCAACATGGCCTTAAATACTATGAGGATCCAGATTCACTAAGGCAGAAAGTAGGATGTCATGTACACAAGCAAGGAGACTGCATAATACAGTAAGAAATACAGAAAACGTTTCCTGTAATCTAACCATGACTTAGAATGATCTTGCTCTGACACCATGACACAACCTTATCCTCAAGAGAAATGGATTTTTAAAGCCATAATTGACTTCCTATGGGCCGAACAAAGAGCTATAGAAGAACTGTGGTTATTTGTGGATGTTTATTTCTTTCTCTTCCTGACACGTTTCTCCCTCCCAATTCTTCCTAGTGCCTGGAGCCCTGCAAAGAATCTTGGGACTTGAAGAAAAACCACTGCCAAAGTTTCTGTGAGGTATGTGAGCCCAGAGGCGCTCTTTCGCACTTGGTTCTGGCTGTCTCATTCGTTTATATTACTAGAGGTGTGAGCTTTAAGGAGACAGCTAACTAACAGGCCTCATAAACCATTGCATTTTATTTGAATGGATACACACATAATAATATAGCTATAGTAAGTTTTTTTTTCCTTTTTTTTTCTTCTGTTTTATCTCTGCCTGATACTTTAAGCTGTGATCCAGACATACTGATGTAACTTCTCTCAGAAGGTGCCATTAATTCTGTTCTCTAAGTTGCTATTTCTGTCACATGCCCTTCTTTGCCTTCTGGCTATACGTAAGAAAAAGAGTGTCTTTTAAAACAGATGAAATGTCATATGTGTGAAAATCCTTGTGCAGAGATGCTGGAAGATCTTCCTATATTTGTGTTTTTTAAAAGAGAATGGTTTAGGAACAATTATATTGTGGACACTTCATTGAATTAGTATCAAAATGTACAATTTGTCAGGAACAAGTCAGAAATAAAACTATTTTTGCAGAGTGTTTCAGAATAACTTTGTGTATAAACAAAATGTCCATCAATTAAACTATTTCAAAAGAAGGAGATAGTTTTGTTGGACTTAAAACATGGCTTTTACTGAACTGGTGGAAGTCAGTTGTTTCAGGATTTAGTATGTAGTGAAAACATCTCGAAAGAAGGTTGTTATAATTAAAGTAGTATAACATGCATCCTTAATCATATCAGTGATTTGAATAAAGATTTATAAAAATTTTCAACACTGTATAAAAAAATATAAATTATCTTAATATACTGATTTAACATTTCCCTCATCATTGAAGAAGTTCTGGTGTAAGAACATAGGCTTTGTTTACATTATTCTAAACACCATAAACATATTTAAAGGTATAATTTCAACTAAAAAAACATTTCCTATATACAAATAACTGTAAATAACAATTACTACCTGTCTATCTATTTAGTTTTGTTAGTGTTATATTTCACATAAAAATGATTATTGTAAGATTTCTTTAAACAGAGATCAACTACTATGTCCTCATGTACGAAACTCTAGAGTTCTGTAATAAGTAGTTTAAATGGGTCTAATTTATTTTACCCTCATATATCACTTCTCACTCTGCCTGTGTGTTTCCAGAGATGGATGTAAATATGTATAAATTTAGTTTAAAAGAAAAACATTTGTAGAACAGTGTTCTATTGTACTTAAAAACAGTGAGCATCCCTCTTTGATTAGTGTTTTGTGGTTGAAGCTAAATTTAGAACTTCAAAGACCATCACATTTAGCAGCTAACTGAAAAATGAGCTGTGAAATAGGGTGAGGGAGAGAAGCCTTGAGGATGTATTATGCCTCAGGGAGCTGTAACGGTTTTAATTAAGTAGCTGCAAATTTGTGATGTTTTAGGTTTTGAAATTAGCTTCACACACATGTGTGTGCACACAAATATATGCAAGCACGCAAGGGGCCATTCTTCTTAAACTCATCTATGCCCAATGATTATTATTTGAGTTTAAATTTGGTAGTTCTCCCTTTAAAAAAAAAAACATTTTGGAAATAATAATTTAGTTTCAGATTTTTCATTGCTCCTGCTTTGGAATTAATTTCTTATCTACTGAATCAGTCTGCTAAAGGTAAAGGAACATTACATGTAAAGAAAAAAAAGGAGATTATATCTGAATAACATGTAGCAGAAAATTGTGGTTCCAGTTCTGCCACTAAATGAAAGAGGCACAGATTTTCATTTAGTTAATGCAAGAGATCTATACATGGTAAGTTAATTTGGTTTTGTTACTTAGTTAAGACCTGCTCACATCCACCTGCTGCTTAAAATGGGTATCAAATGCCACCCCCAGCCTCTGTGCCTCATTCCCATCCTCTTCCTTAGACCACCACTGTGGCCTATCTCTATTTATTATTTGAGGTTACTGAAATTTAGCAGACTTTTTTTCTTTAGGGATGGTTTCCTGCGGCTTAGCTGCTTGTCTGGCTGACAAGCAATGGGGTAAGGGCCTATGGGGGAACAGCTGGTGTTCACATCTGGGGATGATGAGGTCAGTAGGAGAGGAAGCAGGAACTGCCCATATTGGCACAGGTAGCCTTTAGATTGGGCCACCCAGCTGCATCCTTTGGAGTCAGATTCAAAAATGTTGAGCTGTTGAAGGAAAAGGTGGGAGAAGTAACCTCTGCACTGCTGGACCACTGACTTTGCAGTATAAACTGGCTCAGTGTGGATGTACTCAGGACCAGCAAAAGAGGCCAACAATCTCTTGTCATTTTGCCAAAATACGAGAATACTATAAATGAGAAACCAAAACATTTGAATATGGAAGAAAATTGTAAATTTGGTGAAGCTATAGGAATACTTAGATGGAGGTAAGTTAGAATACTGTGTAGGCTTAGATATCTATAAATCAAATTCTTCAGAGAGGAGAATTTTTGATTCTCCTAAAATAGAATGAAAAAGTTACAGATAATCCAAGTTACATAGGTTACAAAAGCTCCACCAATCATTTTGAGAGAATCTCTTTTGCCTTTTTTTGTGTAGAAACAGAGTATCAGCCAAAACAGGTGAAATTCCTGTCACACACAGTGTTCTCCTTCTTGTCTTAGATACTATTATTTTCTCACATAGCTTTAAATGAACATTGTGGAACTTGCTACACATGAGCACAAGTGCTACACATACGCTTTAAAATATCTATGCTTTAAAGTCTCTAGGACCTGATTTCTCAAAGAAGTAGCATTTACTTGGGCCTTGAATCAATATATTTAATTCCTATTTTAATTTGCATCTTCTGTCAATCACTTTATCAGAAATACGTTTCAGTTCCATAAAGAATTGGCAAAAACATTGGCAAGAACTTAAAGCTGCTGCTAAATCCTGTCTATGCAGTTCAAACAAGATAATGAGGCAAGGCTTAGCTGGTTTCTCTAGAATGACATTACATCAGATATTGTGGGTAAAGTGTCATGAGGAAAAGGAGAGGAATGTGGGGTAGTCCAAAAGAAGGACTGTCTGACCATTGTTTCCCCTTCGTGTTGGGAATGTTTTTAATCTGTTGTTGAGCAACTTTGTAGCCAGGCAATGTGAGGAAAACAAGAGAAAGCTGGCAAATATGAAGAAGCTTATTTCATAAAAGATGGTGGTCTTACTTGAGGGAATTCGTCATTCTGTGTTTGGAATGCTTGTTTTAAAGTGACCTGAATACTTCAGGGATAGTCTTGCAAAAGCTGAAAATCTGAATTTTACTTTAGGAGGTCTTGGAAAATGTTCAACTTTTTTTTTTTTTTTTCTTTTCCTGCTGAAAACTTTGTACAATTCTTTTGTTTCCCCTTTAGCCTCTTTTTCCCAAGAAGAATTATGAATGCCTAACTAGCTGTGAATTCCTTAAGTACGTCCTGTCTGTGAAGCAAGGGGATTGCCCAGCACCTGAGAAGGCCAGTGGTTTTGCAGCTGCCTGTGTTGAAAGCTGTGAAGCTGATAGTGAATGTTCTGGAGTGAAGAAATGCTGTTCCAATGGATGTGGACATACGTGCCAAGTTCCAAAAAATCTGTACAAAGGTAGAGATTATTAATAGATACTCATACTGGCCTAACATCTTCAGACTATTAAAAAGTCTCCTGGAAAACCAGGTTTTTCATTTCATAGAATTTTGTATGTATGATGAGATGAAGAAAGAGAAGGCTTTAGGGATATATCTGAGCATAGAAAGACAAAGAAAAATGTAACCTGAGCTTCTGAAAACTGTTACTTTTTTTCACTTATGAAGCCCCTGTCTAGTAATCTGTGGAACATAAACATGTGGCTGTTGTGAATCTTCTTAAGAAGAACAAACTGGTCAGTTTAGGTGAAATCCCAGGAAAGTATTTAAAGGTAAATGATACGTGTTATATTAATCACAAATAAACTATGATTATGAGCCAAGTAGGTAGGACTACGAAACAGTATCTTGGAGATAATCCCCTTAGAGATACAAAGAATGCAGTATATTTGGAATTGGTGTTCTTTGACCTAAGATCAAAATAAGGAAAGATGGTTTTATATCCACATATATCCACAGATATATTACTTTATTATTTAACTTCTGAGGCATCATGGCTTTCTCAAGAGACTTTTTTTTGCTTTGATTTGAATCCTGATATTCTGTAAAAAAAAACCTTTTCATTGCCACCCATTAGCCTTACCTTGTTGCTTAAGGAATGATTTGTGCTTAGTAAAAGGGCAGATTTTAATTTGTTACCATTGAAATAAATTGGTACATGGGAATATTCTGAAAATGTACTTCTAACACAGAATAATGATCATATGTAAAAGGCATTTTCTCATTAAAGAGAGCTAGAATGTTTTGTTAGAAATCATTTTAAATTTTTTAGTTATGAAAAATAAATACTAGTCAGTTATACCTCTGAGAGCATACAGACTCTCTGTTGAGAGCCTAATCAGCAGAATGGTGAACTCAACTTCAGGCTTAGGTCTGAATCTAGATTTACTTCAGTCTGGGAAGCTGCTGTTGTTTGCAGCCTTAGAATCACTGGCGATTTATATATGTGAGTGGTTTTGTCCTCAAGTGAGGATATAAAGCTGATAATAACAGTTGGAACAAAACAGGCTATCATGATTTTGTTCAAGTGTACCTTTGATAACAACAAATAGCTGCTCTATTTTGAAACTAGGATGATCAGGCAATACTGTGGTCCATATTTCCAACATAGAAAAGAAATCCATTTGTTCCAGGGGACTTCAGACTTAATCCCTTTAAAACTTTAAAGGTATTTGTACTCTTATCATCCATGCTGCCTGTTAAACTGAAGATTATTAAGATGATTGATTATAGTGTTATTTCTGTTCTCTTCTTGAGAAAAAATGTTCAGAGAGCTAAATTCAGTATTCTTATTTCATGGGTAATTATTTACATGGTCAGGGTCCATATCACAGTTAAGAAACAAGTTTCTCCACTCCTGCAAATATAGCATCTGCAGAAAGGTTTAAAAGAAATAAGAAGAGCTACAGAGAAGAGAGGCAAATGTATACAAGATATGGCACATTGTATAACTGTATACAGACAAATCTATTATTTGTTCAGACTAATTATATAGTAACCTCCTGTTCTGACATCTTATCGCCTGTCTTCAGGAGGTGCTTGCCTGTAAAACATGTGCACGTTGCAGAGCAGGGGCAGAATGAATGCAGTCTTCGTAGCTGATGAATTCAGCTAATTAGCCTCTTCAACCTGTCCTTCTGCAAGAAAGGACAAGTGGAAACTGAGCAGACTTACTTTTCATTTCCTTCAGGGGTAAATGACCTTCCTGAAACTAAGGAAGAACAAACTCAGCAAGCATGAGTAAGATCTACTGAATAACTTTAGTACTTACTCATATCATTGTGACAGCACTCACAGCAAGAAAATGAACTCAGATTGAATCTAAGAGTATGTGTAAGTTGTGGTAGTTTCATCTTTGATGTAGCTCTGGAGGTTGAAGTTAAATCAGAGGATACAAAATGTCCATCTGATATAAATGCATATGTCCTCTAGTAGCAGCTGTTAAAGCTCAGTCCTGTAAGTATATTAATGTGAGTAAACTTGCACCAATCCAATACTGGATTAACTGTACTTATCTTAATTGCTTCTTGACTTGCACTTGGTATAATCTTCAAACTCTTTATGTCTTTTTATTTTTTCATACATCTTCTATTTGTCAAGGAGTATTACTAATCAATTACATAGTCTTTAAACTTTTTTCTTTGCTGGAAGTGTAAGATGTTCTCTCCTGCACTTGTCATCTGCCTCATCCACCTGCTTTACATTGTCTCAAATTGTAAAGGACTTTACACTGACTAATGACTGTCCTTTTCACATGATGTACCTCTTTTTTTTTTCCTCAGAGGCAAATAACCTGACATAATGATGTTAGAAGTAACAGTAAGTGCCTAAAGTAAATTTGATACTTTATGGATGGAAATGGAGCCTATCTCTGCTTAGAATTAAAACAGAACAAAAAAAAATCAGAACAAAAAAGGAGGAGAAGAAAATTATGTAAAATGAATGATGAGGTTTACTTTATCTGATGTGCATATGCTGCACCTAACGAGATGGATGTGTATCTTTTTCCACATTCACAGAATCACAGAATCTATAAGGTTGGAAGGGACCTCTAGAGATGATCTAGCCCAACCTTCCTGCTCCAGCAGGCACACCTAGAGCAAGTGGCACAGAGTGGCATCCAGGCGGGTTTTGAAGACCTCCAGAGAAGGAGACTCCACAACCTCCCTGGGCAGCCTGT
>JAUBOD010001112.1:1335178-1364415 GCA_032353885.1 Nothura maculosa | reverse complement strand
TCTTCTCCAGGCTGAACAGGCCCAGCTCCCTCAACCTTTGCTCATAGGGCAGATGTTCCAGGCCCCTGATCATCCTGATAGCCCTGCGCTCAGGATATGTTGAGCTTACTACAGCCATTCAGTGGCAAGCAGTAACTTTCTGCTTTTTGTACGAATTGAACAGTAGCAGATAGCACTCTGTTGCTGAAAGTGACACCAACTTTCCCCTAACCTCAGAATATATTTTGTTGTTGCTGTTGTTTTTTGAGTTTCCAGCTCTTCTGTTTGGAGTTAGTAATAATTACAATTACATAAAAGTATATCATGATAACACTGACGTTTTGGCTTGAGCAGGGTTTTAGGCAGGGTTTTCAGGCTAGCGACAAGAGTGCATACTTCAGTGCGCCTGCATTAGTAAAGAATTTAAGAGGAGTTGTGTCAAATGGAAGGTCTGTATAGATAAGTGCCTGACCATAGTCTAAAGTGGATGTCTTGTGCTAGGGAACAGCCTAATAGTACGACTAGTGTATAGGAACATATCTTTAGAATAGTCTCCTCACTGGCACGGATGTGTGTTTCAGGAGCTTGTTGGTTTGAAGTGATTACGTTTTAGGTACCGGGGTTTTCTGTGGTCCCTGCAGCTACTACTGAAAGCACTTGCTCTCCTTGAGTGCTCTCCTTGAGCTCCACCAGCTGCCTGGTGGGTGGAAAGTGCTTTTAGGACTCTGTGATAGGGACAGCAGGAGCCAGTAGTACCTCTCTGCGTTCTCAGAGAATAAAGCAAAATAACAAGGATCTTGATAACAGTAAAAAATAAATAACTGGCACTATTCAAAACGTTACTCTGACCCTCACAGTGAGAGTTTTCCAATCTAAACTAAAGCCTTGACAAAGAATTGTGAGTTGCCAAGCAAACAGCAAGGAGCTCCGTTAGCTCTCAGCTTCATTGCCCGAATCATCACAGCTTGGTGAATCGTTTGACAATTTGAGGGACTTTGTTGTTGTCAGTGGCCAGAAGTGTGAGGGATTGTTAGGTAGCTCAAATAAGGAAGCTGCCAGGCGGTGACTGTCAGTAGTGATGCTGAGATGCTTCGGTTCAGTGTCTATTACTCCCTGAGTAGGCACACATAGCGGTGTTAGTTACAGTGTCATACAGATACTTTTATTACTCCTTTGGAGCTTAGTGGGAAGTGGAGGCCCCTGACTGGCAGAGAGGCAAGAAGCTGCTGATGAGATGATCACTATGTGCAGCTCCTTGAGTGCCAGCGTCTACTGGCTCCTGCTGAGCTCCTACAGGCACATTTAACCTCTAGTTTGGAAAGGAAAACAGACTTTGGCACACCACCTTTGGAAGTTTGCTGGCCGTCTGTGGCATGTTTGTGTGAAGTGTGGACAGAAATTCACATCAGTTCTTGTACTGTTTCTATTCCTCTTGCTGAGCCAAGACCAAGAGAAGATTGCTATATTAGACTTCACAGAAGTTTTCTTCAGAAAGAAACCTTTTTGATTTTGGTACATGACAGCAGTTTCTAAGAGAGTTTCTCATACAATATGCTGAACTTTCACCGATTGCTCTTAAGTTAAAATGTATAAAAAGATTTGTATTTATTTTTTTCTTGCAGGACAACCATGATATATGATCTGAATCTAGGGAGCAGTATGGCACCACAGAATATCCGTCACTAAACATTTTAAGCTGTTAATAAGAACATTCAAAAACATTGGTGCCGTAATTAGAGATGCTTTTTGCCTGTTGCATGTATACTATTTATAATATTTTGTTTCTTTTTCAAATGGAGAAATATGATTCATAAGACAGAAAAATGAGATTATGCTTTATTCAACACCATTATATATTCTGAAGTATATAATTTACATTAACTCTGAGTACTAAATTAAGCTTCTATTATCCAAATTTATCTTTATTATATGAATGTGAGATTAAGCTAAAACAAGACAAAAGAGCATTGTAGCTGTAATGATACTGCACCATTCTTCATCTTCTTGTTTTGAGTTTTTATCTATTGCAGCTGTTGATATTTCTGTGCTGTAAACATATGACATTAAGGTTTATTAACTGTTTTACACTGCCTTGTGTTCATTTATGTTATTAATGTGTAAATAATAATCAAAGTGACATTTCTGATATAAATAATTTATGAAACATTCAGAGGTTTAGCGTGGATAAACCATATGTTTATGCAGTTTATTTATTTTTAAAAGATAAATGAAGGATTTGAAAGTGCCTGTCTGGCCTGGCCTTTCCAGGGGAAGGGATGATGTGATCTCTCATTTTTCCAAAATGCCATCCCAAAATGACAAGATTCGACTCTCTTTTTTTAGAGCAGAGTATCTGGAAGATGGAGTAAAAACTATGCCTGGAAGAATGGGTCCTTTCCTAAACGTTGAACTCTACGCATGAATTCTGAAATTGATACAGACAACTAAAATTGATTTTCTCTTTTTTTTTTTCAAATTGAATATTTAATTTAAATAGATTTTTTTCTATTCTGACTGTGATTTCAACTTCACTTTTTAATTTTTGAATATGCTTCCTTTGCTTTTTTTCCCCCATTGAGTAAGCAGCAACATTTTGCAATAAAGATAATAAAATGCCTAGCAGATGCCTATTCCTGTTCCGAAAAGGTATATATATATTATCTTTTCATATCGTGATTATTTTTCTCCAAACTGCTTCATTTGTCCTGGAAAGAAAGGAGAACCGTTCCTTCGAGATGTAGGAACAAGATTCCTTTCAAAGAAAATCTACTTTTGCCTTTCTCACATTAAGTGGTCTCTGGCTAGTTTTCCTCAACTGGTCAGATGCTTCTCAAGCACTAATACAGCTTGTAATTAACTGCATTTGAATAAGAGTTTTTAGACTACTTTCTCTAGCTTTTGTATCGTGTTGGATGAGAGTAAACTCTCAATAACATAGTATGCAGCTAACTAGAGGGATCAACATTAAACATTTCCATGAAATATATTATTTTACATGACCATTATTAGATATTGTGCCATTTACCCAAGCAAAAAGAGGCTATAAAATTGACGCAGTGAGCCAAACTATCAGATCCTTTCTCTTTGGCTAAAGGTTTCTATCTTCAAATTGAAGACTTGAAGGCAGCCACTGGCCTACAGAGTATAAATTGTCAAGCCAAGGCAAGCAGATGACATTTTTTTCACAGCCTATAAGTACCATACTGGATGTGATTTCATGCATACGTTACTGAGTGCTAGTAAAACCAGAACAGACACCCACTCCCAACAATAAAATTCCTTCTGTTGCTCCTTTGGGACCAATGATTTTTTTATACCACTGCACAGCTGGTTTATGTGTGCCATTTCCATCGGGCGAAGACAGTCCTTCTGCTTATGCCTTGTAACAGCTTACTAGTTGGAAACTTGTCTGTAGTGCAGCTTCAGCAGATTTTTAGAGTTGTGAGGGATAATGTTTAACAGATAGCAATGAGTGATCCACTTGAACTATTTTTTTTTAAAAAAAGCTTTTCAAAAAGGGTTTAAGCTAGAATCTTGCTGTCCCTTTTACCACTTAGGATGGGAATTCAGTGCGCTTATTTCCTTCTTTGACATATATTTCAAATCATTTCTTGTATTCATTATGGTTCTCACATTTAAAGCCAATGCAGATGTATTTGAGAAGTATATGATGTGATTCTTGTGTGCAGCTTGCCCGTGCTGTTTTGTTAAGGTTGCAAAGCACTTCCAGATCTTAGTAAATGAAATAATTTTGTGAAATATGCCTGTCTATTTTTAAATATTTGAGCATGGGAAAATGTGCATTTTGAAACAGTAATCGTGATTTTTTTTTATTTTGTCTTTTATTAGCAGCAAGAATCCTCCCTTTTGTGAAATGGAGGCAGAGTTTTGCTTATGATGCCTGGGTAGCCAGCAAGACAAGGATTTAAGTCCTTTGGATATACTCAGATACAATGCAGATAAAGGCAAGATTTACTCCATGTGGTGGAACAGTAGCCTCAGCCTTGACCTAATGAAACTACCATTCAGTGAGAAGCATTCTACTTGTCAGGCTGCTGAGACTAGATTATTTTTTAGATTTGAGGACTATTATCTGTACCAATTTCTGGTATTTGTGGTGACTTTTTTTTTGCTTGAACTTTAGTATAAATTACAAAAGAAAAGCTTCAACTATCATCAGCCTTTCTGTAAATCAAAGGATTTGATTTCACATTCAGATGTACTTATGTGCATAAAATTTCAAACTTTAAATTTGAAAAACTGGCAGATGTTTGTATATCTGAATTACATGTGTGAGCAGTCAAAAGTATCACAGAGATAAGAGGAGCAACTGCAGAATGGGCAATAGCTTTGTAGTCAGCAGAATGGCAGTTTAGCTTTATCATTAAGAAACATTTTATATATGTAGAAGCTCATAATCCAGTACCAAATAGTTTAGACCTTGAAGTATTTCACAAACTAAGTTCTGTTCTGCTTTTCCTGTTTGCATAAGCATAATTATAATAGAGCACCTTGTAGAAGCATGACTTTTTCATTCAATTATGCAACAATGAAGGCTTAAAAAATTCAGAAAAAAACAACATCTATTGTCTGCCAGCTGGCAGGAACACATTACAGAGGAACATATTGTTAAGGCTATTGACAGTTATGTAATTCTATGTTAGTATTTAAGCATGAGTTTGGTGTCATATCTTTTTATACATATCTATCTGTCTAGCTCTATTCAGAGATCATAATATCTTTTTGACCCACTGCTCTTTCTTCTCACCCATTTATTTTGCTGATGAAATAAAATCTTTTTGGATTAAAGAATGCAAGAATATTCCTGTTTCCATTGGTTACAAAGTGATAGTTTTGTCCGTTGTAATATCAATGAGTGTCATGGAAATTTGTAGGTAAAGATAAATGAATTATCAATATTGCAATACTTCATTTTCAAATAGTATGGAGTAGATCTTCAGCTGTTACAAAATAAGTGGCTTCTTATTCAGCTAATATACTCAAATTTAAGACAATATTTTACTCTTATTTGCCCACAATCATTTGATCTTATGATTATACACAAAACTGTTAAATTATTTTTTGTTCACATCCTGCCATCTTGCTTCCTTCTAGATCTTTATGTTCTCTGATCTTAGCCTACTACATTTTTAAGCCCTTATAGAAAATATGCTGCTTTAAAATGTTTCCCCTTTTCATGCCTATCAACTGCAGAATTCCTATCTTTCTGCCTTTTGCTACTCCCACCACTCTTTCTCCTGTTGAGAGGTGCTTTTGTGGATGACATATATCAAGCTTGCAAAACAGAGACTTAGAAGAAAAGGGGCAGTTAGAAAAATGGTTCTACTGTTGCTGCTCCTGTATTATTTCGCATGTATATTTTCTCTAAATCAATATTCTTTCTTTCCTTAACTAACAGTTACTCAATGAATTTTACATTCTCCTGTGGAAAAAGGAGAAAGATGAATCTTTTTTTTTTAAATGTTGATAAGCACACTGTATGCTTCCTGAACTATCTGCTTCTAGTGAACATAGAAGAAATGCTGCTAATAAAGTGACCTGCACAATTACAAAAGTGCAGGATAAAATCCTGGAGCTATACAAGTCAGAGGAATTTATCTATTGGCTTCAGGCTGCATATAATTCTTGTTTTTATTTCTGCTATGTCACTGGGGAAAAAAAAATGGTCTGAAAGAAATTCTGTAAGTTATATAAACGCTCAATTTTGGTCAAATCCTGGGAAAATTATGCATTATTGTGCACTTTTGTGGGGCAGAAAGAAAAGTTATATCTTACTTGAAAAGGAATTTTGAGGAAAAAAAGGTATTTGGACATTTGACCATATGACATGTGAGAAAATAGTGAATGAAATTTTAAAATATTTTAAAACCTTTAACAGATTTTGCCCAGAATTGCTGTTTCATTTATCTTGTAGAATTTTTTAAGACCTTCATGTTTTTTAATAGATACAGAAAGAAAACAAATATATTTTACCCTTAGAATTGTTTGTGCACATTGCTTGTGTATATGACCATTTCTAGACAGATTCTCCACAACATTTTAATTCTAATCCAAATGTTATGTATAAATAATACATGATGTATAGTCCATCTGGGAGATAATCTAAATAATTCACCTACAGGTAATATGATCACATTGTTCTTCAGAGTATGAATGTTTTATCATTGTAAGATGTTGTGCTGTAACATAAAAACATAACTAGCATTTTAAATCAGTGAAGATTAATGCTTAATAAGGATTTTGATTTATGCATCATGATTATGATTGTATTTATTGCCTTTAAATGTCATTTAATGTCTACAGTTATTTTATTAAGTAATGGAAATCCATAATACATTGTATTACACAAATATCCAAGTCATTAGTACAAAATGAATTATAGAAGAATGTCTCTCATATTTATCCCCTTCAATTAAAATACTTTTTAGTATGTGTAAGATGGAGTTTTGGGGTATTTCACAGTTAAGGAAGTAAATGTAAGAATGGTGCTTTTCCCAAACAAACAAACAAAAAAGAAAACAAAAAGAAATTGTTTTGCAAGAAAAGATGATAACAAAAAATAGGAACAAATAAAAGAAGCAAGCAAATCTCATTACTGCAAAGGTGAATTGACTGTCCCAAATTCATGAACTCAAATATGCTTTGTAATTTGTAACGTGAGGAAATGGGAGCATCTATTACTATTTAACTAAACTGGTATGTGTGCAGAAACAGGAGCATCCATTGTTATTTGACTAAAACTCCTGTTAAATAACACAAATAACCCATTATTTCACATCTGCTGATCTCTAAAGGAAATGCTCTCTTTATTAATTGTGAATGTGTCAGTCTGTATGGCCTAAATCATGAAATTTTTCAAGGAGACTATTTGTCATATGGATTATCTGATGAAATTACTATGCCTGGAAAGTTCATTTAACACCTCATTTACAATTCTAAAAACATTCAGGTGAACCATGTAGTAAATGGATGCCTGGTGCCCCCCTTAGCACACCTCCAGTTTTATTTCTGGCAATAAGTGGTGGCTCATTTAGCTAAAAAATTATGTGAAAATAATCACATTATTTTTTATTAACCACAACTTCATAGCTTAATTTCATTACTATAATTTACTCTACATGATAAACTTTAAAGCATTTTTGAGTTATACTGTTTACTTTTTTCTTCTGAAATTTTATTATATATTTATCACAAATGTTTGGCTATCCCTCACATAAAAGTACAAGCTTTTTGATGTCTACTTCTTTCAATAAATAGTGAAGTAAATATATAGCCACATTCACTTTTAATAGTAACATCTACTATGATTAGATGAAGAATCCTGATGGCAAGTAGGAGCTACATGAAAGCAAATTCAGTCTTCTAAAGTTCAGTGGCAAAATTCCTGTGGATTCACATGACTAAGAGCATAAATACTAAGCCCACAAGGAGGACAAAGGCTCAGTATTGGAAACATTGGTTATCAGGTGTCATTCTACTCAATAGAATGCTCCAGCCAAAACCATGTCCTAAATACTCCTTACTATGTGTAAGACACTATAGAGCAAACACCGTGTGTGGAGCCATCTGGAATAGTTTCTAAAAAAATAAAGAGGAGAAGCTATTAGTTGTTTTTTGTTCAGAGGTTACTAAACTTAAATGCTAAGAAGATGATTTTTACCAGAGGAAAGACAGGGAGACATTTAGATATATTCTTAAGACTCTTAAATAGCAAAGCTTTGGAGTGTAGACTTCAGATTTGAAGCATCTTAGAGCGTTCCTGTATCAGCACCAAGACAACTGGAGAGAATTTTGTCATCTGAGAATCTCTGGCAATGCTGAAAAAAATATACAAAGTTTTCAGTGTTTGATACAGGCCCACATATAGAACATGAGCTTTTTACTCACGTCATTTATACAAAGGAGCAAGTGGCAGAAGTAAAACCAATAGTCTAGTACCTTCTAGTAAAACTTTGTAATACGTACACAGTTACTTGCAACATTTGTAGAATAGTCACGCTGATAAATACAAACAAATAATTTTTATTTTAGAAAAGTTTGAGTTTCTGGAATTTACAGAAAGACATATTACTTAATGGATTTTTTTGCATAAATTTTCTGAAGTATATTGAGTTTATTTAATCCAACTGGTGTTTGACTGGTAAATACAGAAGATGAAGATGATCTTTACTGAAAGTGATCTTTACATTATCATTTTTTGTTGGTTTGTTTTAAATTCTAGATCCATCTGCTCCACCAGCCCCATCTAATATCAGAATTGCCAATATCACTGCAAATAGTGATGGAAGTGTGAATGTAATGATTACTTGGGATCTTCCAGAAGAGCCTGATATCCCAGTGCACCATTACAAAGTCTTTTGGAGCTGGACATATAGCAAATATGTGATTCCGGCTAAAAAAAAGAGAAGAAAGATTTCTGATGGGGTAAGAAAGAAAATAACAAATGATACAGAAATATGCAATATATTAATCCTGGAATTTTCAAAAATAATTTCAAGCATAAAATAGTGTCAGTATCAAAAATGTGATAAGTTGGAATAATTTCAACATGTGCAAAAATAATTGTTTTACATTTTAAGATAGCTGACTTTATAGTTTTGATATCTCAGTGCTGATACAGTCTTTTATTTGATTGAAGTTGGAGGGATAAATAGATCTCTTCTCTCTTAAAATGCAGACAAAAGTCATTAAAATGCAGGAGAGAAGAAAGAAAATGAAATATTTTTGTTCTCTAAACTGAAGGTTATTTTATTAATATTTCTAAAAGGTAGTTATTTTATTTAGAAAGCCACACTTCATGGATCACATTATCCTTACCATATGTGTAATAATAATAGGGATTGATCTTAAGCACTATTGAGTAGTACAGAGTAACAAATAATCACAATTTACATAGTTCCAAGAAAATGAAACACTTGGAAAACCTACACTGGCAAAATTTGAAACATTTCTGTATCGGTAAGTCTTTGTCAGTTTTTTGGTGGGTATGTTATTTGTAAAACTATTTGATATGACATTCTCAAGCCCCCCTTTTTTTCTTTTTTCTTTTTAAAGAAATTAACAGAAATAGTTTTTAATCACAGATAAGGAGCTGGATTTAATTCTGAGTGGATTTAATTCTGAGTACCAGTGAACAAATTCAATCCTATGTCTACGTTAGCATTGTTTTTTCAGCTCTAGTTAACCTCTTCCATTGTGGTGAATGGTAGCGAGAGGGTTATAGAAGGTTATTACTCTGAGAGAAATGAAAGCAGTGAAGGTCATATTCCAATCTCATCAATTGCAGATCAGAAATAAAAGAGCCACCAGCAAGGAAGTGTCCCTAACTCCCATTCTTATGCAAACTCATGAGGGATCAGGTCAGGAGGCTTCATAGCCACCGCCACCAGCTCTGTGTTGGGGAATAAACAAAAGGAAATTTGCCAGAAATTGTAAATAACATAGAGTCATTTCAGGAACTAAAATAACTTGATTCTTTACTTTTACTTTAGCTAAATACTTATTTAAAATATAGTTGGCAAATATATATGGAAATATATATGGAAAAGAAAGTTGATTCCTATTGTTTTAGATTGCTTTCGTAAGATAAGAGTAAAATTGGATTGTGTTAGGTAGAAAAGTTTATTTTTTCTAGGAAAGCTGGATATCATCATGGAGGCTAAAGCCTAAAAATACAGAGCTTTCTTTCCATAAGCTGACCTTTAAATCAAAAAATACAGAAAACTGTAAAACTGAGATAGGTTCTTAGTATTGTGCTGGTGTGACATGTAGGTTGTACACCACATCGAAATATGTTATAACAAATCCATTATACGAATAGTTGGGCCTTTGTGAGCAAGTCTGACCTTAAATACAGGGAAATCCAGAAGATGGAAATAGACATTTTAGAGAAGAGGCAGATTCTTAAAATATCTCTTCTGTCACACTGTACTTTTCTCCTCCAGCATTTCATGAAAATGTACAGCAGCACCAAGAAGCGTTGGGCTACCCCCATAGGATTTTTCTAGTGCTACTTCTAATACTTTGAATATTATAGTAACAGTTTGGTCTAAAAACTGAAAGCTTTAAGGAGTGCAAAGATTGAATGACCATTGAAAAAGATTTTTTTAAAACTATTTTTTTACTTGAAGAAGTAATCTGGTCCCAAACATTCTATAATGATTTCTGTATGAAATCAACACAGATAGGCTTGCAAATATTTTGGCTGCAATATTTACAGAAAAACACTTGTTATCAAGACTTGTAATCAATGTTATAAATAGCATACAGCAAGTAAAAGTAATTGATATGAAAAGCTTTTGACAATCTCTGAACTGTAAATATGGCAGTACATAGTTTTCCTTTTTACTCTGGAACAACTGTCAGACTTCAGATAAGTCAGAATTATAAGAACACAGAATAAAATCTTCTCTCTGAAATACAGGCTGGAATTACATTTTTATGTACACTTAATGAAAATAATGTAAGGACATTGACAGGCGTTTTCTTTGCAATACTTGAGATTTACCTTATGGATTACTATTATCATTCTCATTACTAGAGAATGATAATCCTACTCATGTGCTATTCCAATCAGTGACAATTGAAAATTGTGAGTTTTTTTTATTATTCTGTGGAGAGATTTTTGTTTGCTTGGTTGGTTGTTCTTTCGTTTTGGTTTTCAACAGCTGAAACTATAAAAGAATTGTGACCAGAGTGCTGATTGCTATATTCTAGATGTCTTCAGACAATGTCTCTTTAAACAAAGTTTCCAGTTACTTTGCTACTATGATCTATCCAGTAGTTGGAGGATAAAGAATTTTTTTTTGGCTAAAAAAAATTTGGCATGAGGAAAAAAAACTTATTCTATTTAAAAATATATTTAGTCTTGGCCTAAATTGTAGAATATCTGTATTCACCAAGAAACTTCCAAAATTCTGTAAATGTCAGTAAGGTTAGTACTTTGAAAAAAATACAAAGAAAAGTAGAGTCTAGAAAAATAAAGTATTTTAAAACATCAACATTGTACTCTGTTGAAATTTATACTTTTTTCTTTTTGGTATTTATTTTCAGAAGAGTGCTGTGCCTAAGATGATAGGCCTGCTTTTAATAAGAGCCTGTGTTTGGGTAATGTTATAACTGGTTTGTATATATATTCCCCTCTATTATAGCCCCAAAATTATGTGGTCCTGGAGGGACTCCAGCCCAACAGCAACTACAATGTGGAACTGCAGGCAGTAACACGTTGGGGTCAGATACGCCTAAAAAGTGCTAAAGTTTCTCTCCATTTTAGCACAACTCAGGAAACCAGGAATAATAGTGAGTAATTGCATTCAAACTTCAAAGTGCTTTTTATTTTCTTTATCCAAATTTTGAATGTTTGATATAATGATTTTTCAGATTAAAAAAAGTCTTAAAGTTGGCTATTTACTAACATCGTGATATTTTCTTAGTTAAGTAACTCTTTGATGTTAAATTTCTTCCTCTAGAAATAAGTGATTGTTTTTGCCTAGTTCTTTGCCTTAGCTACTGCTTATCTAAAATAAATGACAATAGGAGCATTTGCAAGACTGTAGTCTTTAAATAAAGGTTATATAATCAGGTATATATAAAGTATATAACAGTATATATATAATATAAAATTAATATTATATTCTCTCTATAAATATATATAATACTTCAAATATGTTTTATATAATCTATAAAAAATATACAAAGTTTATTTAATACAGGTATAAATACCCATTATATACCACAGAGGTGTAGTAAATCCATTCTTTTATGTCTTGACTGGACGGTTTTAGCTTTAATGCTTTTCAGAATCCTGACTGTTCTCAGTAGCCCACTAACTCAGAATCCCAGACCATATAGATGCATACCTCTTAGGAGCTAACACGACACAATGACTCTTCTATTAAGAAATATTTAGTGTTATATGCCTTACAGGGAATGAATTTTAAACCAATTTTTGCATGGATAGGACCCAAATTTGTATTAAAATCTTGATTATCTTTAGCTGTCACGATATTTCTTTATAATGTCTTTAGAAACTCTGATATATCTGAAAACGTATCTGAATATGAATGTAAACTGTGGTTCTTACTCTTAGTTAAATGCTATTTATATAAGTATTATAGTAGGCAGATTGAAATACTGAGTTATTATCCAACTGCTGATATTTCTCTGATTAGCCAGTACAGCTAATTTCAGATAAGATGTTAAACTATATCATTTTAAATATTCCTTCCTACCTTTATTTCATTTTCTCCTTTCTCATTAATTTCTTTCATTGCACAGTCCAATCAAGTTTTAAATTTTACTGGAACCATTTGCATAACATAACTGTCGTTCTGTTTACTGTATACCTGTCCTGCCAAAGCAAGCACTGTCTTTTTGCAGGGCCTTTCTGAACATGTCAGTTTAGATATACATAAAATATTTTAAAGTAGTTGTTAGCTGTGACAGACCTTCATATCTACGGCCACATTCTATTTCAGTGTATCAAGAAGATAAACAGACCTAAAGATTGTTCTCTTTTCCATATCAGGCATATTTTAACTACATTTTTCGGCCATCTTAAAAGGCAGCAAAGCTTTCATTACACTTCATTGCATTGAGTCTTTGCCAGAAAACCATGCTAGAATATGAGCCTGCATCTCCATTACGTGGACCGAAGGCAAATTTGGGCTTAATACACAGTAAAACACAATGAAAGTCAACACAAGAGTTGACAAGCATTTCTCATACTGACTCATCTAGACTGTCTGTATTTTTCATTCATCATATCCCAGAAAAGTGATCTTCTTTTCAGGACTGTGTATGGTATTAAATGTTTCTCTGAGTTAACATATTTAATTTTCCTTTCTTCTATCAAAGTTATACAGAGCATGTAATAAAAACAAAACTAAACTTCATTAGGAACTATTTTGATTAATTCTAATATACTCAGTCTTTAAGTTCAGCTAGAAGTGTATAATTGGTGTTTGTAAGAGATGTCCTAATTTTACAAAGCATTTTCCTAAGATTTTTTTTGTTAAACATTTTGCTAAGTGAATAGGCTAAATGTAATTTCCTGATTTTCTTTTCTCTTATGATTAGCAACAGATATCTCGACTTCAGTGCTAAGATGTCTAGTACTCAGTTATCTCACCTGGTGTTTCTCCTGGCTATGTCACAACTCTCTTAGACAAAGCATGTGGATAACTTTAATTTAAAAAGAAACCATTTTCCAGGAGAAAACTGGGCCCTGGATTTCACCTGAGTCTGAAGCTGGACCTGGTATCTGGGTGCCCTAATCAAAGTGACTTTGGGCAAGTTGTTGAATGTCTTTCTCTTGCAGCAACATGAGAATCACCATATCATCTTCTCCTTTTGGGAGCAGGAGTAGTTAATGAAGTTTGTCCGGCTTTGAGTTTCGACATTAGACCAGATTATCGTAGTATTTCAATATATTAAAGAATTTATGTATGATGGAATGTATTCCCCATCTGTTTAGGCACTTCACTAGTCAGGCTGCCTTTGATAACTAATTCGTGAAGCACCATGGCAATTTGACTGAAGTCCTGCTTCAGTCAATTGCTAAACTCTCTGGGAAATGAAGCTTTTTTAAAGATAGGTATTCAAATTGTCAGAATGGAGATCAGTCCATACCCCACTGAAGTAATTTAGCCCTAGAGACTCGTATGAGCTTTTACTCTGGCCCTCCGGAATTGTATTTTCCCACCCTCAGAATTATGGTGCCTTATCAAGTTGATATTGATGGTCTGTTCACTTCTGGCAAATTCATCAAAACTATCTCTCTCGATTACTATAAACAGAAATGTTCTAAATCAGTGTCCTAGTTGTTCCAGAAGTGGAACAGACAAGAAAACCATATCATAGACTTGCAAAAATTGAAGTACTTTCTAATTAGATATATCTACTAGATTCAAGTTTGTATTTCTTTTGAAGATTTCCTTCATGATTCCTTCTGAATAATCAATGTAATGGCTACCCTGAAAAAGAATTTGTATACAATTAATAGTTTTTCTTTCATTTAAAAGAGGCAGAAATGTGTCAGGTTAAATATCCAGAATAATATTTTCCTATATATTCAGCGTTCACTTCTGGAAACAAGGAAGTGCCATAGAAAGATGTTTAATCTGACCATAACTTTCTTATATAAGGTGTATATCTAATCTGATGTAATAACCACATGTTGCACTCTGTGTTACAATCAGACTTGACCTTTAGTTTACTGTATATTCAACACAGCAAGAGCGAGAATGATTATACATAAGCACTGCTAGATGCCATATTTCCAGATATTCAAAATGCTAATACTTCTTGTCCCTGGAATTATAAATACACTACCTTTGTTAATGATGCTTTCAAAAATTTACAACACATTTTCCATATGAACATACATTTTTCTTTTTTCTCTGTCCAAAATATCTTAATTTGTCAAAATTTCAAACAAATGATTTGCTTGTTGTATCTATCTGTTCTTTATGTAAGTTTCTTTAAGATAAGAACTTGAAATAAAATAATTTTAATTGAGAGCAGTGTGTATTTTGTGACTGTCAACAACACTGGTACAGTCATCCTCTTGTTTTATATCTTGCAGAAGAACAGATCTCTTCTGATGTGAAACCCCAGAAGGGACTGGTAGATTCTATCCCAACATTTCAAAAAAGAAAACCTACTCGTTTTCTTAAAATTGGAGCTCCCTTCTATCAGGACAATCAACTTCAAGTCAAAGTCTACTGGAAGAAAACAGGTCTGTGGCATTTTTTCACTACTGTTTTTTTTTTCTTTCTCTCCCGGCCCCGAGGATGAACTGTCACAGACTGACTCAGAGTTGGAAGACATTGCTAGGGTTTGATGAATTCATCCTGTCATTCCTACCATAATCAAACCTTGAAACTATCCTTCCAGCCCTTCACCTTCCTGTTTGAGTGAAGCATTCCCTTATTTTGTCTGTTATGTGTGTTTGAATGACAGAAGGAGATAACAGGAACCAGTTGTGCCAAAGCTATAGTCATCCATCTTGGGACACTGAATATTTCTAGAGTTGAGATGATTTAATTCAGTAGATACTGCTTTTGTAAAGTTACACATTTTTCAACTTTGCAAAGTAGCTTCATATGCTATTGTTTGAAAAGGTGGTAACATTGTTCGCCTTGCCATAAAAAAGATCTGTTTTGACTCAAATTCTTATTCCTCCAAAATATCTGCAAGCGTTTGTTCAGCCCTACCACACACACACATTTTGAATATTTATCCACCATCTTGACTATGTCGTTATTTTTTTTTCCTAGCCTTCTACATTACCCTTCATTTTGTTTAACTTCATGGAAAGCTGAAATAGTTCAAAGTTTAAATGAAAGCTGGGGCATTTGTAATCATGACAGTACGTAGTATGCAATAGTAAGTTTTTCGCATAATATACTCTTAGTTATCCAATGTGAGATACACGTATTCTGAGCTTGAGATTGATCTCATTGAACTCACTCTGAGATATTTAGTCTAAACTAGCTGTCCAAACTCCTCTTATAATCAAAAAACAGAAGCAGGTGGATTCAGAAGCAGTTCATCCTACAGAGTAGATGAATTATGAACCTAGATAATTAGCTCAGATTAAACATCTCATTTGTAGATGATTTAGAGACACCTACCTTTCTCTGTGAGCTGAAATTCAATTCTGAACAGTTGGAACTCAATTTTAGAGGGAAGGTTTACATCTGAGGAGTCTACGATATCTTCTAAAAGTGTAAGGCAAGATTGTACAACTTGCAGTCTAGAGGTAAAATCAGCCCAATGGAACAGCCAACCCAGCTTTAGTTCTTCATCTTACCATGAAGACTGATCAAAATGCCAGCACCTCTCATGAAATTCACCTTGTCTGTAGAGTAGTTGTCCAAGCCGCTGTTGTAGTCAGCGGACATGTGGTCATTGTGATCAGCACAATCTGAAGCACAGTCATTTTGCTTCAAAGGAAATACCTCCAACTGGCTGCTGATTTTAACAAGAGCTTATGTCTTAAAAGCAAACATTGCATTGTAGGTACCTAAATTCTGATGTCTAAATCTGGAGCTGAATCTCAGCCTGTTTTGCATAACAGAAAACGATGTAGTGTAGGAATTGTTAGGAAGTGATGAAATTGCTGCTCTGGTTTTCAAAGATGAATGTGGCATTTATGTGTTAGAAATGACATAAATTTAATTACTATTGCCTTGAGCAAGAGATGAGTTAGTTGAGTTCCTGAGTTCTCAACTTACTGTAATTTTGTATGAATCTTTGTTTATCCGATTACATAAGGAGAATTATGTAGAAGTCCTTTTTGGTTATGTGGTGGGAGCAAGGTCAGTCATGTGAGTTAGGATATGCAAACTGGTGACCCATCATACAACGGGAGCTATTTCCATTTTTGTGATATAAAGAATATGATAGCATAAGTATGTGAGGAAGGAAAGCATATGGCAGTTTCCTTTCTCCCGCATCTCTTCCCCCTTCATCTTCTCTTTCTGGAAACATATCTGTTCTAAATGACAGTATCTGCAGTAACACAGCAGGAGCCATTGCTTTATGTGGAGATGAAATATAGCCGGTTACCTGCTCTGACAAGCTGGCAGCTTCTATAAGTTCTTAGAAGAGCTTGCAGGTTATGCAGTGCATGGACAGGTTATTGACTGTAGATTTACTAGTAATGATTTACTGCAGAGCAATTTTTTCAAGGTGCTTGTAGGAACGCAGCAGGAAAAACAGATTGGCCATGTGTTCTCTTTATGAAAGACAGTAATTACTGGCACCAACTGAGTTTGGAACTGTAGCCACACTTTCTTCTCCTGGATCAAATAGTGTTTAGGGATTTGCAGGAGGTATAAGAGGGCAGCAACTATAATAGGAGATACTGAGAGAAAATTTACCTCATCCTACTTTGTGGCCTAATGTCTAGGTTATTTTCACTTCAGATAGCAGTCAAAGTTCAAATGTTTCTTCATGAGGTGGATGAAAACAAGAGTCCGTTTTGATTGCTCTAACATTCTCATTTTTTTGTAGTTTGCAATTAAAACAACACAGGATTTTTTCAATGCAGCAGTATAACCATTCTGTAGTCCCAAATAAGATATGTGACTTCAAAACAAATAACAATTGCAAAAGTATCATGAAACCATGTGAAATAAGCATATTGATAGTGTTAAGAATTGCCACGATATATGAAGAAGCACTGATCTGAAGCTAAGCTTGAAGATGCTGGACATTTGTAAATTAAATACAGCTTCAACTGCTTGCAATAATCTTTGCTTTCTCTGATTTTGTTTTGAAACTTTACTTTCTGCGAATAGTATCCATGGTCCTAAGCAGAGATAATAATTATTTTCTAGAGATTCTGAGGGTATGTTAAAATGAAAATATTTAAACCAGTATGAGATATTGATATAGAATATCTTTTATCAGTAATGAATATTATTTCAACAACTTACAAGACAGAGGCTTTTCACTTTACATGAATAATGTATTTTTTCTTTATAATTATAGTTGCTCTTATTTTTTTGCTGGATGCCTGAATTCAGTAGTCATTCTACTTAAATCTGGGAAGTTCTTCTGGAGATCTGTCTAAAAGAAAGATAGCTCTATACTAAAGTTTTGCATTGCCCCTTAATAATGTAGAAACAAAACACATCACTAATTACAGAAACAAATAGGAGGAAAAAACTCTGGATGTCAGGCATTTAAGAGATTTAAGAGATTTTAAGAATGTTTTAAGTTATATCTTTATTTTCATTGTTTTGTCTGTTAGCTTAAAAACTGATTTACTTTTGAATTTGAATCATTTTACTTTGCCTAGAAAGGGCAAAATGTAATAGAACTGTAGAATAATTGAAGTCAGATGGGACCTCTGAAGGTCATCTGACCAATGATCTGCTCAAATTTGAAATAACTTTGAAGTTGAATCGAAGGCTCTATCTTGAAAGCTGTATAATAAACATTGCTATTGTTTTATGTCTAGAACTTCTTCCTTAACCTTATGAATATCAGGCTGCAAAGGCCAACAAACAGTTTGCTGCAATGGCCTGTAATGTCACAATGATGTTTCTTGACTTCCAAAGATACCTCTTTCATTACTACAGACAAGTTGTATTCCTCAATGTCATTTGCAGACATGCCTCTAAGGAAGCCCGTGAAAGGAAACAATGATGACATCAAGGTTAAACTGTTGGTTTTGTATCCCTCTGAATAGAATTCATCGGTTCTTTATCCTATGCAGCAACTGAAATAGGGAGAATATTGCACTATTACTGAGCACCGTTACTGAATTGGCTATATTGCTCACTACAGGAATGATTGCTTATCAGTATTTAAACTGAATGTAGTACTTCAGTTAAAAACTGAGTAAGTGGATGAATAATTAACATGTTTCCATATATATGGGCCATAATGTGCTACAATTTGCCATCAGGAAAGACTTATTTAGGCCTGTTTTTCAGGTGTTGTTTCTTACATCCCATTAGCTTCAGTAAGCATGAGGTATGAACGGAATCTAGGATCTGGATTTTACATTAAAATAAATCAATTTC
This sequence comes from Nothura maculosa, assembly GCA_032353885.1. Lineage (NCBI taxonomy): Eukaryota > Metazoa > Chordata > Aves > Tinamiformes > Tinamidae > Nothura > Nothura maculosa. Next base: position 1,345,876 of record JAUBOD010001112.1, on the reverse strand, counting down.
TGAGACAATCTTTCAGTCTGAATACTTCCGTATGATGGCAATAATTTCTTCACAATGTACGTTAGCAAGAACAGCTCCACTCCTCAGGCTGTACTAGGTGCTTAGAAAATGCACAGAATGTTGCTAGACAGAGTTATCACAAAAGAAGATTGTAATTACGTGAATACAATGGCTTCTTGTCTGAAAGAAGAAAATACCTTTCACTTGCTGCCTCTGATTTAGGCCTAGGATTAGGGAAACACAGTACATTCCTTAAACAGCATGAATTCCACTTTTGTCGATGAAAATAACAACTTGCTTGTGGCCAGATTTCTTGGCTATCTTGACTGTGTGAAATTAGAAATGATGCGCTATTCATTTCAAGTAGTGGAACCAACTTAAACAAATCACTTTCAGCTTCTTGGTGTTAGTGTGTTAGACTACCATCCATTGCCTCCTCCTTAAAAGGATTAGGTACTTTTGACGATTGAGATCCCAGGTGCCTTGTACAGTCATTATAGTGAAAATAATAATAACAAAAAACCTAAGTTTCCTGGCTCCATAGTGGTTTGTCAACTAGAGAGATGAGATTTTGGACATAAACTGAGAAATCATCAATTTGCTCCAAAGTCATGTATTTTCAGAGACTGAAAATAACATATTTCTCATGAACAGAAGAAAAAAAAAAAAAGGAACTTTGAAGTCACTGCAACACTTCTCTCTCTTATCACAGTATTCTCATACATGAAAATTTTAGGATGTAATTTGTGATGATACCATTTGAAAGCAAAATGTTTCAATATTTCTAACCTATTATTCTGTCTCCACTAGCATTTTTTCAGTACTTGTTACTATCCTTGCTCAGGTGAAATTCTAGTTTCCTTCACTTTCACTTGAATGAAGACTTTGGACATTTACCTTATGTTGAACACTTAAAGCACTTCTCGATATTTAAAATCAATATATCTACTGCTTGAATATGCTTAAAAAGACAAATATTTAAAATGCATTAGAACTTGGCTTCGAGTTTCTTGGTTTCTTTTTTTTTCCTTCCGTTCCCTTCCCTTTTCTTTTTTTTTTTCCTTTAGCATTTACCAGAAATGCAAAGAAAAGAACACTTAAAAGAGGGTGAGGCAAAGAATCCTCCATTGTCTGATAAATCAACCAAACAAGAATCAAGAATTAAATTACAGGGAAGTATAAAATGCAAGGCAAGGCAAAGCAAACAGAAAGCTGCCACAAATGCTTTTAAAACCACCTCTTAGGAAAACAAAATTAACTTGCACTTAGTTCAGGGAGATAAATGAGGTGACTCTATGTGCTGAGTCTGTATTTGCAATAAGGTATTTCGTATCACAGGTTTTTAAATTGGAAGCTTTCTCAATGTTATCCTGTGGTCCCTTCTCAAGCAACTAGTGCCATTGAAGTTAGTGAAACTATTCAATGGCAGTGAGAGTTTCTAGCTGTACTATTTGTTCTTGTAAAGAGTTGAGAAGTAGTTGCTTAACACCAAGGAATTGTTTAATTTGGTACTAATTGTTGTGCTAGACAGAGCAGTGTTTGAGCAGCTGGTCGTTTTCTAATTATAGATCTTTAAGCCATAAAATATTTGTAGTTGAAGGTATCACTGTGGTCCAGATGGCCTTTCGATGGGAAGAGCTCAGTGTTAATTATAGTAAAATTTGCAGTGATGTATTTCCCACATACTGCCTTGTGAATATGAGGACATTGGCTCAGCTGGGATTGATTGCATGGGCATGCACAATGTTCATTTGTATTTAGGCATTTCATTAGTAAAGCTGGCCCCAAGTACAGAAATCTTTGACTACATCAGCTGTCAAGAAATTCCTCAGTAGACTTTGCATAATTTGCATTTCCATGTGTGCTAAAGTTGACTTGGATGCCTTGGTGCTAAGGACTTACCCAGCATCCTGCCTGGTGAGAAGTTACTGCTCTCAGCTTTAGCTGTAGTGGGAAAATACTGCAGAGTGAAAAGAATATCCTGCCAAAAGAATCTTCTGTGAGATTCTTACTTCTCTCTTTGTCTTACATAGGCCTAGTGTAGTTCCAGAAATAACATGGTTTCTGTCCTGCTGCTGACTTTTAAGAATTTCTTTGCCTTTTTTCACTCCCTAAAGGAAATGCAAAGGGGAATATATGAGCAGCTGCAGTTACCTTTATTATACTTTATAAGCTGACTACCATGCTCAAAGTATTTGGTTTGTGTTTGGTCTATGTCCAGGTGCAAAATGCTAGCAATACTTAAAATGTCGTTGCCAGGAAACATAAAAAATATCAACAAATAATGTATTTAGTAGAACAGATAATGTGCAACTTCTCAAATAGTATGCAGCTTATTAGCAGCACAAATAATAAAAGATGTAAAATTTTCCAGAAGGTCAACCTAGTGAATGGAATGCTATCCTTCTCTGCTTGAAAGGGGAGACTATAGAGGAGTCTCTTCCAGGTCAAAGTTTCCTGCTTTTCGTCATGTTTCCACAGACACAAGAGAAAACCACCAACTCTTGCCTTTTACCTGCTTCCAGACCTCCTGGGTAGGTGGTTGAGGCAGGTTCTTGGTATGAGAGATTTGGGAGCAAGTCCCTCCAATGATTGATCCTAGGAATGTAATTGGAATTGGTTTTTGTCAGGATATCAAATGTGAAAAACCCGATGTGAAAAGTTCTGTACTAGTTCAGAAGTAAAGCAGCACTGAGATTGGTTTTGCTTAGTAGGTGCCCTGCTGCTGAAGGCAGACTGTGGCTATACTAGAATGGTGTGATCTAGGACTTTGGTCTTGGTTCTTGCTGCTTGTGTGGTTGATTCATATACAGCTTTATTTTAAAATTTACTTGTAGGTTATTCTTAAGCTCCCAATAGAGTTTGAATCATACTCCCGAGCACCTTTAGTAATTGTGAAAGTGTATTTTACAAGTTTCAGCTTGTCATTGAATTTCTGTTAAAAGACCAAATAGATTTGATGGTTTCAAAACCAGCATCTTTATGTGGTTTCAGTATGTGTTCCCACAAGCTAATTTCTATTTTTCTTATTATCTCTTGACCTTTTACCACTATCTCTGAATTTTTGTAACAAAATTTGCACAATATTGAAAAGAAAACAAATAGACTGACTAAGGTTGTTAGTAGTCACTTCTGTTAGGTGCTCTGATAACTTAAAAGTAAAATGGCAAGCCTTTTACTCTCCAATTCTTCTTCCCTTCCCACCCGGTTATATCACTCTCTGTCAAACTATATCATGTTCTGTCAAAAGTTTCTTTCGTATCTATACGTTATCATACCTACAGCAATCCTACCATTACTACTGTGGCAAAAACATGCCGAGGTACTGCAGCCACATTTCATGAGTTGGAGTGTGATAACTGCCCGTACGTTTTCTCATAGCCTCTCTCAGTTCTGACGTAAACTATTGAAACTATTGAAAACTATATTTAGTTTTCAATCCAGAGAAGATTAAACTATCAGCAATATGTTATTATGCTTATGAGGAAGGGGGTTTAAACTAGCAAATGCCATTTTGTAAGTTGAATAAACTTTCCTCCACATGACAACTCTTTCTTTTAAACCTATATTGTTTAATTAGTCAAGTTAATTAAGTGGTCATAAAACAAGTTGCATAAACTTCACAAGGAAGGAAACTGCAGCATTTGAAGGAGTAATTAGAGCTGGAAGGAGTTACATCAGAAAGGGTGTGAATATGTTACAGGCACATTGATGGTGAGTAATGAGTTTTAAACATCACTTACTTTTTCTTCTGTGACAGTAAATTGAACAAAAGAGAATCTGCAGTAGTTCAGACCAAATATCCATCCCACCAGCTATTTTGTTCTTGGCATTGGCTGGAAGAAAATCCCAAAGGGTATAGAACAGGGCAAGTAAATGATAAAACTTCTGCAGATAATTCTTCCACTTTCAGACAACTTAGAGTTTCCTAAGCCCAGTGTGGTCTCATTGTATTTAGTTTCTCTCAATGGATTTCTTTTCTATAACCATGTCCAGAGTCTCATCAGGGATGTATAAACTTCAGACATCTGAAACATCCCGATTTAAGAAGTTCCAGAGTTGCATGAGGAACCTCATCTTTTATTTGTTTTGGAGCTACTTCTTCTAGCTTCTTTTTAGTGCCAATTTTTATATTCGAGTTGGAATAAACCATCAACCTCTATTCACTTTGTATGCTTATAATTTTACATACATTTATCCCATTTTCTGTCAGATAATTTTCTTCTCAGTTTAACTGATAGTTTTAAAATACTTATTTAGGACCTACAAACTAATGTTATTAACTCTTTGAATAACAGTTCAGCAAAGCAACTTGTGATGTGGCATACGATGATGCATTCTCTGAATATCCAGTTTAGGATCTTTTGCATGCATGCAGACTCATCCATACAGCTCTCCTTCACATACAGTATGAGAGAGAAGGATGTAGAAAAGGAATCTCTACCTCTCTTCCCGAAGTGAAGTTACTGTGTTTGTACCTGGCCTTTGGAATGGGGAAGAACTCCCAGATTCCTTACCCACAGTATAGCTTGCCTATCTAGAATAAGATCAAAAATTTCAGTGTTACACACAGGCTAAAAGTGGACTACCTACTGACATTTTCAATAGAAAAGATATTGAGCCTTGGGACTTTTTTTTCCCCTTTCTATTTTTAGATGCTTAACTATCTGCGAAAATCTGGCTTTGAGAGAATAGTGTAGGAAGCCCCTATTCTGCTATGTAAGCAGATAATTCTGAGACTTGGAGCTTTCATGAGGCGAAATCCTGTTAAACAGAAAACCAGAATGAGATACTGTTGAATTAATGTCATATAGTGTGGGGTGAGTAGGAAAGGGAATGATAGCAGAGGTAATTCAATTTAGTGAAGATCTGAAAGTTAAATAACTCAAAACAAATATCTTTAAACCTTGAGGCTTCCTAGGTCTGAATAATGAAACAAATGCTGTGGCTGAAGCCCATTTTTAAATTACATACTGCCTTTTAATATCATTTTTGGAAAGAGTTATGGTTGTATTATACACAGCATGCATTCTGTAGAAAGAAGGTTTGCTTTTAATGGCAAAAAGTGAGCAACAAAATATTTGCAATTTAAACATGGCAGCTTGCATTCCATATATGAGCAGGAAATAGTATAGTTTCCCTCGCTAAGAACTGTTTATTGAATGAAGTTTAAATGTCAACTGAGGATTTTGGTGTTTGTTTTAATCATATTGCCCGAATAGATGATTATTAAAAGTTTTGGTTTTTTTTTCCCCAGAGGTGTCATAAGTACCGTGAGTTTCATAACCAAACATTTGACATTTTGGATTTTTTTTTAATATTCCACTGGGTGAATCAGTTCACAGACAGGTGAAGAACCAAGGCTGTCTTTCTTTCAGTCCTTTAATAGAGCTTACCTAAAATGGCTGAGACAACATATGAACAACATAGCTTCTGTAGGGAAAAAGTGCACAGAAGATCCCAATGCAGTAGGCCATTAGTGCAGCAAAATTAGGTAAAACAAAAATTACTTTTCCTGTCTGTCCTAAGATTGAAAACTCACTTTGCATTTGCAGTCTAAAATAAGACACTTGGTATTGTCGTTATCATTTCTTGTCCGGTCAATGGTTTCAAGTTTCAGATGTTAGCAAGAAACTCCATGATTCCCAGAGAGAGTGGCCTGTATGGTGAACCAATGCATGAATAAGTGTTATGATCCAGTATTAAGTACATAAGATCCAGTACTTCAATACGTAAGTGTTATGATCCAGTACTAACTGAAATAGCTCAGTACTCAGCAGAGGCTTCTTTTCAGCACTGCTGTTACTGCAGTGTGACACTTTCTTGTGTAATAAATACCATGTAACAGTAACTAACATGTCTCTGTTCACTTAACTTTATTCATATGTAAGCATTTTCAATATATTTCTTTCCAGCCTTTTCAACAATTGAGTCTTATTGGAAACACTGTTTGTGGTAACATTCATGTTATAGAACCCTGCTTACATGGATAGTAAAGGTGGCTTGATAAAGAACTGAATGAAAATCTAAGCAGGCAGAAGACTTCTCAGGCTGAACTATGCACAGAACACTGCAGTTCTTCCATTTGTAAGGAGGATGGGATTAGAAGTAATGCTGTGTTTATACTCGCATTTGTAAAGATGAAAAAAGAATGGATAGATTTTCAGGAATGGAGGGACCACTTATTATTTTTTCAGAAAATCTTTGACTTGTGTATATCTTTGAGAACTTTAGTGATGAGAAAAAATATTTTTCTTTATGGTAAGGATAATACCATTTAATACAAGATATGCATTTCTATCCTGGATGGTTTATTATTTGATATAGCATTTAAACACAACTCCCTTCTTCCTATTAATCTAAGACAATCAAAGATCTAGACACAAGTTCAAGAGCATCTTTTAACCCTACTGTATATGGTCATCAATGTCTTGATCCTGATGGATACTAAACATTCTAGCCCTGATCCATTAGCTACACTTAACTATTTAAATCAACACAATTGTTCACATGCTTAAGTGCTTTGTTGAATCAGGGCCAGAGTGCTGAGAAGCTTGTAAGATCAACTCCCCAGTAAAAGAGAACAGAAACAAACACCATGTGGCCAGTCACGAATAATTATTGCAGTTGGTCCTATCAAATATCGAAGCTAGCAATTTATATAAAAGAATCCTAAGTTAACTACATGCAGAACAAATTCTTTGAGTAATTTTCTTACTGAATAAGTTCACAGGAATTGCAATTTGCTTATGACATTGTAATTCTGAAGAAAGGTTAGGTCTGAAGGAAGATAGCAGGTTGTCCTATAGCAAATTATCTTCTATACTTTGATAACCCCTTTCTACAGTTAGAAAAGGGATTAGTTACTTCAGATCCTGTCACTATAGAAAGATCAACTTGATGTTACCATGTTTACTGATGCCAGGCTTTTTTTTTTTTCTTCAATTAAACCTCAATTGAGCTGCTATTGTTGAACAAGTGTGCTTTGAAATGTTGTTTTCCATCAAGTTCCATATGGTTTTTCTTTCTAATAAGTTTCCATGATTCAGTTCCCTACATAATAGTGCTATCACAGCTGGCATTAAGCAGCACTTTTCTACCAACTTGCAGAAACCCATCATTCAGCAACCACCTATCAGATAAAATAACATACAAATGTAGAACTGTAGTGTTTTTGCAGCAGGGACCATTATCATTATACTCACTTGATGATGTGGAACAGAGGTAAGGAGTTATGAAGGGCTTTGCCTAAAGATATCTTGCAAGCCAGTTGCAGAACTAACCACAGAGCAGCATACTGCAATGTCCATGCTGCAAGTCAAAGGAAGATAAGCTGGTAAATACCCTCTTAAATAAATCCATTTACATCATATTTTGGAGTGATGTGATGTGATTTGGAGTGATGTTGCTGTTTTGGTATGAGCTTGTTGCTATTTTGGTGACATTTGGCTACATGAACAAAGTTGACTGCCATTCCTGCCCTGCTGTGCCAATTTTCTAACTACAAAGCCGACTTCAGTTCTTCCTGATTGTCAGTTTGGCACTCTTTTTCGGCAGTATGTGTACTATAAAGCAGAATAAAGTGCTTGAAGCAAGAAAGGAGCTGTCTCTAGTAACATGGCAGAAAAAAACCCCACACATTTGATGAATTATTCACATGGCTGGCAATGAGGGAAACGTATAGCAGAACAGATATGTGGAAAATGTTGTCAAAGAGAAGGAAGAGAGATTAGTTAGTTAGCTTATTTTCAGTAAACTATAGAATCATTTAAAACAGAAATTCCAATTAAAAAAGGTGGCAGTGTTAACTGACATTATTCTGGGTGATTTTTCTAAATTGGACTAAGAGTTTCAAATTCTTTCCGGAGATTATGAGTTTTAGCAGATGTACAATGTATGCCTAGGGTAGTCCTATTAACCTTTGCGTAACCATGACTTCACATACTTTGCAGTACTTTTAAGCAAAACATTCCAAACTAAGTGCTTAACTTGTGCATATGAACCTGAACTTTTCAAAGTGCACAAATGCATGTATCTGTCATTCTCATTAATAGGATTCAGATTCTAGGCTGCTTTTGCATTTTTTTTCTTTTTAAGAAACAGGATTAATATTTTTTTTTCCTCAGGAATTTATCTTTTAATTCTTTATTGAAAGGAAGCTGAAGTTTTTAGGTTAGAAAAAAGAATAGAAAAGAAGGGAAACAAATCGAAAAACAAACAAACAAATCGAAAAAACAAACGAAGAATGTCACTACCATTGATAGCAAAATAGCTTTGTGGAGACATTTTATTTAGAATTAAATGGTTTTTTTTTGTGAAACATAAGAGTCAAAAGCATCTTTTTAACATGGTGTAGATCACCCCCCAGCTCAATACATTTCTAGAGAATCAAGATTTTTTTCCAGCTAAGCTAAAGGCATACCTTTGTTCAACAAAAAGCAAAGTAAGCCTATGTGAAGCTTTTTGGCCATGCTCATGTGATGTCTGCATAGGAATGTTTTTGTAAGTCTAGGAACTCATTTTTATCCTTTAGAAAATATACATAGAAAATCATAGCTAAATTTACTTAATATTGTCTATTAATTTTTTTGGAAGAAATAGTTCTGTGCAACTGTCTGAAACATCTAAAAACCTAATCTAATTTAGTTTGGGCATCTGAAGATTATATCACAACTTTAAGAAAATTTTAGTTACTTTTTTTTTTAATTATTTGTTTTGGAGGGTTAAGAAACCTGACAGTAAAGGAAAATGAATAAGCTAGCTGCTGTAAAAGTCCTTTTAGGTGTTCTTATTTAAGTGGCTAGTCTGTTGACTAATTTCACAACCTTAGAGCTACTGTAATGAGTGCTAGCACTTGTCCTTCAAGTTCAGTGCTTTTATGTGAATTATATTTTCACTTCTGGGAAACAGGGTAAGTTTGCTGCTTGTGTTTGATATATCAGTCTTTTCAGGGTCAACTGGTGTTCTTTCTAACCACAATTAAAAAAAAAAGAAAAGAAAAAAACTCTATAAAACAGCCTTCTAAGAAGAAGCAAAAAATCAAAAATACTTCTAACTGTTAAGGTGGAGATTGATCATTTTCCAAAAGGAATTTATAATATGATACCTGAAATGTCAGAGAACTGGAATAAAGGACTCCAGTGATTACTCTGCAGTGTTATGTTCATATGTTAGAGGGGCACAACTTTCTGGTAAAATTGGCAGAAATTAGTCTAATTAATATTGCCTATTCTTGTTCATATTAACTAAACAGCTCACTTTTCGATGTGGCTTACTAGCACTGATGCAGATTGCAGAGTATTGAATTTAGCTGAGATTAATTCAGAACCATTAGTTTTGGTGATAAACACTGTCATTTAGCTAGACTGCAACCTGATTCAGTTATTTAGTTGCTCAGTTTGTAATCAACAGTTGAAAAAAATAAAATAGTCGTCATCTCATTAGGAAACAGTGTATAGTGCAGAAGGGAAGGCTGGAATAAGCTTTTTTGCATGAGCTAGAATCAGATGTATACTCTTGCATAAAAGCAAATCTGTAGAATTATGAGTTTTCTACAGAGTAAGCAACTTCATGAAAAAATATTTTTTCCTTTTTTTTTTAAAGCCTAGTTGGATATATTCAATATATCTTCCTGTTGCTTGGAAAAGAGAAAAAAGGTCATTTCTAAAGCAGTCTTGTTATTCAGTATGCATACTTCATGCATTCATATGTGCTCAAAGTTTTCAATGCCTCTAGCTCTAGTAAATCAAAAATATTTTTCCTTATCCTATTATTGAAAGGATTTCTGTTTCAAATAGGAGCTACTTCCTGATCATATTTCAGTTTTACCACCCTAATTGCTCGGTCTTTGAACCCTGGTTATTATTTTTAAAGGAGGAAAGTGGTTTTGTTATTTTCAAATCTTTTTCCTTTCTTCTTTTTGACAAAATAGATTTAGCATGCATTTTTAACCTGTTAGATAACAGTAATCACAAAGGAGAAGCTGAGAACTGAAGAAGTTTTAGTCTTGAAAGTCTGAGTTGTCTTCTCCAGTTCCTGATGTATGGATAGTGATAAGTATTGAATGTGTATCAAAGATGGAGCAATTACTTTATAGAGTGAGAAGTAAAAATACTCAATTATTACCCTTAAAAGGAAAAGTCTATCTTACATGCAAGTTAACCACTAGATAACACGCAATCAATAAGCAATTCACTGTGTGGTCAGTTGGTACATGTTGTACATGGCTAATATAACGTGATTAATAGAGCAACACAAAGTTTTCAGGTTCTAAGAAACCAAGTGATAAATGGTATGTCCTGTGTGTTTGTCTCAAAAGAGGGGCACAAGCAGGTGATAGGCAATAACTGAGTGAACTGGAACACATGCGTGTCTGCTTCCCACGTCAGGTAGGAAAGCGCAACAATCAAGAGGCAAGTGGAAGCACGTCCATTTATTTAGTTTAAGTGGGAGATAATGATCACAAGGCAGCTTGTTATTTCTTTATAAATTTGTTTTTGAAAAAATCCTTAGCTCCTAAAGAAGTCATCAGATAGTTAGCATGAATGTTATGAAGACAACTGCTACACAAATCCTTTTCAAGTAGGCATCTAAACAGTCCTTTTATCAGAATACCATTTGAGTGATTTTCATAGAATCATAGAATGTGTAAGGTTGGAAGGGACCTTAGAGGTCATCTAGTCCAACCCCCCTGCACAC
>JAUBOD010001112.1:1285508-1335078 GCA_032353885.1 Nothura maculosa | reverse complement strand
TGCTTCAGTTTGAAGCCATTTCCTCTCGTCCTATCACTGTCCACTAGTGAATAGAGGCCAACCCCATCCTCCTCACTAACTTTTCAGACTAACTTTTCAGACACTACTTATTTTCTCTTTAATTTATAATCCCTCCCTTCTGCCTCCAAATTGCTCATAGCAGTCTAAAGGCAGATCAGCCTTTAAGATTTTCAAGATATTTGTTTTCTCTCCTGAAATCCACAATCAGGCATGTGGCATAAGCAGCCATATCATACCAAATTAATTAGCAATAACAGATATGTAATTTTGCGTACTCTATAGATAAAGAACTAACTCCAGGAGAAATGACAGGAGATATTTGCACCGTCTGATGAGTTTTTCTTTAGTATAATTCTTTATTGCCCTTTGCTTTGCTTATGCAATCAGTATTAAGAAAAGCAGTTACATATCATTATATTTAGCCCTGCAATTATATGTAGAGCACTCAAAAAATGAAGAGCTGCAAATTGTTTGAAAGCTTATATCATTGGTGCTATTATAAGTTTTTCATCTAATTTTAACAGAAGCAAACTCCAGCCTCTAGTATTATGCTGAAAAGCGAAGATTAGATTTTATCTGGACAGTTAGTGAATAGATCTCATGATGTATTCTGTGAAAGGCCAAAACTCAGGGATTTGCAGGAATTTTGACGTATCCGCAGGCGTCGATTTCCCCAGCAGTGCAAGGTTGCAATGAACTGACAACGTGAACAGTCTTAAGCAGTTGGCACAAAGTCATTCCCATCATTTACAAGATGTTTAGTACTAGAAACACTGAGGTATTTTTAAAAATACAATTATTACTAGTTACTTTTCTGAAAATGACAGTTCTTATTTTTAAAGTTATCTCCAATGTGTTGATATGTTAAAATTATTGAATGTATGATATTTTCTACTTTTTATTAATAGATGCTGAGGAACAAGTGAGGAGCTGATAGTTCTGAAATACTTTATGCTGCTTCCATTTATATTCATTTATATTAAAAAATCAGAAAAGTGGTGTAAGGGTAATATGTACATAAAGTGCATAAAGGGTAATTATGACATATCTTTTGCTCTTTTTTTTAAATATCATTTAGATACCAGCATGAATCAGTACCAAGTCCATTGGTTACTGGAGTCCTGTGCACGAAATGACACCAAAGGACTTGAGAAAGTAACTGAGCTGACTTACGTAAGTTTCCCCTCAGCCTTTTACTGAATAGCATCTGAGCAGCAAGAGAAAGGATGATTCTGTAACATTGTAGAGTATGTTTTATATGATATTTCATGAAAAACTAAGAGTATTTCATTTTCCTGTTGTGCAGAAGCTAAAAAATAAAGTATTTAGCATCTTTGTTTAAAGAAAACCCATGCTAGGCTAAATTCTTTGCTTGTTACGTGTTGTTCAAAATACAAGAGTTGGTAAGCAACTTGAAGCCAAGTAGCTATGTATTTGTATAGCATGTAGAACATGAAGTTTGATGCATAATTAAGATTGTAGCACTTTAGCACAGTACAAATACTAATAATAGTAATCAATAAACTACTTTTTCTTTTAGACATCCAGGTGGGTTTCACATCTTGAGGAGAATAATAAAATAGGAAAAAAATAGTGAAGAGTATTAGACATTAAATCTGGAAGCAGGACAGATAACAGAGCAATAATTACAGCATGAGTATATGTAGAGAAGTTCTATGCAAATACTAAGCCCCAGAATGTTTTACAATGCAGGTTTTCTTACTTGATTTGTTGCCAGTACCATCCTATTCTGTAACACGTTTTCAAATAACATACTGCTGGTACGTTATATTCAATTTAGTCAATTACAAAGAACTAAAGAAAATCACCTTTCTTTCTTACTCTGACCAATAATACCTAATCAAATCAATGGAGCTAATGGTATGTAAAAGTTAATTAAATCTTTTCTTGCAGCAGGCTGTCAGGTTTACTTCATAGGATCAGCGAAGCAAATGTCAGAGATGAATTAAAAATAATTGTGACATAATTTTATTATCAGTAACAATATTTCAAGTCATGCACACTGAAGATAAAAAAGAGTTAATATTTAATAAGTTTATTTCCACTAGGGGTCAGGAAAAACTCATTATACATCTGGCCAAATGCATTGTGGGGCTGATTCATTTATTTCCTCTCAGTCATCTTACAGTAATTGGTCCAGTTTACTTTGGGAAGCTGTATTTCTTTAAGGACTCAAAACTCAAGCAAACGGGAGGCTGATATTACAAAAGATCCCAAACTGGCTATATTGGTCAAGGTCAGGCTTAAGGTTCTTAATATTCAGTACTTAAGTCCTTGGCTCTTGATATATGTTATGGAATCCAAAATTAGACTGTTTGCTATTCTCAGAGCTCACTTCGAGAGAGATGGATGCATGTTATCCCTACTAAAGTTCAGCAAAACCCCCAAATCTCAAGTAGATATCTGCTGCCATGAATTCATAAGAATTGCTGGCTACAGAGCGTAGCTTGAAATCTTGCCTAGAATTACAGACACCATATTCCATATTCAAATGTTAAACTACAACCATTTGGAAAGGAAAGGAGTCGGTCTTTTTTTTTTTTTCCCCTTATAAAAAAGGTCAAAATAGTGTTGTCACTCTCCTAAATGGAAGTCTATCTTGTTGTAGTATTTACCCAGCATGTGGAAGGTAGGGAATCTGTTCTATTCTCAACCCAATCACAGATGAAGTTTAAATTAATCTGGTTTTGGATATGCCTCAAGAAAAAAAAAAGAGCGATTTTTGCAGAGGAAAGCTGGAAATTACTACTTCTAGTGAGAAAGGACTAAAAGGCCGTGAAAGACTTGGAGCCATAACAAGTAGGGTGTTAATGCACATTTTCCGAGAAAATACGTTTTTTTTTTCCCCGTTGAATTTGATTTATGCTAAAGCTTTCAAGCTGTGATTTTCAAAATTAGAGAGTTTTTTGTCTTCAGTTATTATGTTTAGATGGAGAATTGTGTTTTATAGTTTAGCTGTGGAGTTTTTCTACTTTAAAATGCCATATAAGAAAGTCAAAGTACTTAAAAGTACTGAAAGAAAAATAAATAATGATTCATAATGCCATACCGGACTTTGTATGCACTTTAAAAAGTTAAGCGTAGGCAAAGCCTGTCATTTACAGCAGCTTAAGTCAACTTTCTTTACGTTTATTTAATTTGATTAGCATTTATATCCTCACATTTTTACCCCCACTGCCATCATGCCAGAAAGACTGTTAAAATGTTAAAAATTACTTGCTTTGATGCAGCATGGCTAAATAACTGTGTAAAATTGAAGGACATATTCAACCATCATCCTAATATTTGAGAGCTGAAAATAATCATAACATAAGCAGTGTTTGCTTCATTCTCTGAATAAAAGCCATGCTGGGATGTGTTAGGCCTATGAAGAAAATGTTCTTTTTTAGAGAAAACTTCTCATCTTCTGCCAACATAATTTTTCTGTTTGTTTGTTTATTTGTTTGGTTGTTTTTTGTTGTTTTTAATTTTCATTCCTTTTTTTTGAGGGAGAGAGATCTGTTTACAGCATGTGCTCTTTTTCTATTTCTTGTTCTAGGAAAACTACATAATTCTGAAGGACCTGTCATTTTCTTGCAAATACAAAGTAACTGTTTTGCCTGCAAAATCTAAAGGTCGTTTTAAGGCTGAGAGTGCTTTCTTTGTCACCCCACCTTGCTCTACATTTAAGGAGAAAAACCATAAGCACATTAATTGTCCTGCTGAAGGAGGTAAGGCATGATTTGAAGTACTTGCCAGATAGGGTCAAATGCATTTATACTCACTGGAAATCCTCTTTAAAAACAGCTCTAGAATGGAATATGAAAGATATGAAAGATTCAGAACAAATAAAAAGACTGCTAATATTTAGGAGAAAAATCAACTAAAATACAGGGTAGTACAGATTTTGATTAGCACATTACTTAGGGTTTAGTCAGTGTTTAGTCAGGTGATAATGTTAGTGGACTGTTTTTAAACATAGGATCATATTTATTGCATGGATTTTTTATAAGTTTTCCACTTATATTCATTATAAAAATGGATGATAATTGTAACCATAATTATGTTGGCAGAGACCATCTTGTGAGTATTTCGCTATTGAAGCAAGTAGCTTTCTAACGTGAACTTAGTTTAGATTACTTTTACTTTCAAAAAGCAAATAAAGCAGCATTTTGACATTTGACAGGGGTGTCATAGTGTTAAGTATCGTATGAAAGGTTATAGAAAGTTCCAGAATGAAAGGGAGGTTGGCTGGAAAGGACTTCTGGAGTCATCCAGTCCAGCCACCTGCTCAAACAGGGCTATTGTCAGCAACAGGTCAGGTCAGCTTGGCTTTACCTAGCTAAATCTGGAAACCTCACGCTTTAGTTCAAATGTTGCCCTTCACTGCAAGCCCCTCACAAGCTGCCATGATACTTCCCTGCTCTGGGGAGTCATCTTAGAGTCCTACTACCAGCTGCTGCCACTTAACTGCTCTCCCCACTCCTGACATTCTCCAGCATAACAGCCATCTTCCTGCGATACTCAGGAAAACTTAGGCATATGTTTCCTCTAACCAATGTGCACTTTTCACTTAACATTTTGATAACATCACTTTTACTTTTTACCCATATCAAGAAGTTCTGCACTATCCTGTGAGTTTTCTTTTGGTCCAGAATTAAAGGTTAGAGGCCATATTCTGAAATGCAGAGGAAGAGCAGGATGGTTGTCTGTAAATGAGATGTTTATACTTTTACATGGCAATTCTGATGCCTTGAGCTTTCCTTTCTGTCACCTCTAGCTGACAGAAGTTGATGTGAAGTTTGAATGTGGCCCAAAATGCCAGTGATATAAGATAGGATTTGGTTAACACTGAGAAATGAGATGGCAGGAAGCTGGCAGGATCCTGGGTAAGCACAAGGAAAGGAACTCTGTCTGACCTTGTTATGTGAAGTGACGTGAATATTTTAAAATATTCTCTCTCAAAGTTTAGCTTATCTTTTTGCTTTCCAAATTTATAGTGCCAGTTCTACCCAAAGTGTTGGCCAAACCCGAGAATCTATCTGCGTCTTTCATTGTTCAGGAAGGTAACATCACTGGTCATTTCTCCTGGAAGATATCTAAGGCAGTCCTTCATCAGCCCATGACAGGGTTTCAGGTCACATGGGCAGAAGTAACCACAGAAAGCCGGCAGAACAGCCTACCCAACAGCATCATTTCACAGTCGCAGATACTGCCAGCAGTAAGTTGACTGTTAATTTGCATTGCTAGGGGCTTTAAAAGCGTGTGTGTATGTGCCTTGTTTTTTATTTTCAGTAGTGATTCAGATGTCATACACAGTGCTCTCTGTATCTGCAGGCAAGTTGAAGCAGGAAGTGCTTTAATTTTTCCCCCTTATCTGAGATATATCTCAAGCACAGCAACTCTTCTGGATGACACATCAAACATTTTAATGTGCACCATTGTCTAATTAGTAACAATATCTGAGAAGTGCCTGAAGGGATGAAAAGATCATCAGATAGTTTTATACTAACTACAGTTCAGTAAAAAGCAGATTCTTTATATGATCTGACTGTCCTACTTACTGGTTATTATAGTTTTACTAATTATTTGGTGTCCACATTGAGAATGTGGTTGGTTATAAGGGAATTTTTCTTTCCTCTGTCATTCCTTGTTCTAAGAACTCTAAAACTCTTTCCCCTCTGCTAATGAGCACCATTGTCCCACTGACAAATAATTTAAAAGAGGACTAGCTTTCAATGTTAATTCAAAGTGCAAGAATGAATAATTTTAATTCTTCCATTTTCTTTAAGATGGCTTTTGCTATATCAGTTCTTCCTCTGGTAGAAGCAAGTGAGAAGTGCTTCATTCACTCTGTTGTGAGATCCCCTAAAGTCAACCAAAGGGCTGAAGCAGTTCTTAAGACTCTCAAGTCTGCTAAGGATATTGAAAATTTTCCTGTTGAATACTGGGAAGTGTATCAAGGCAGTTATGTCTGGAGCAGAACTGTCTGCAAATCTTGTCACATTTGGTTCATCAAAGAATGCACAAGATGTTTTCATACATTCAAAAAAAATTCTGCAAATGCAAGACAAGGATCTCAGTTCTGTTTTAATTCTGGAACACAGACTGTTTTGAAGCTAGGGCCTCTGTGTGTTGAGGCCTCTTGTGAGGGTGAGAAGCAAAGCTGTGGATTGTTAAAACTACGAAGCGGACGACTGTGCAGTGCTAGTAGGTGTTTTGAGCACTGTGCTGATAGGTGATGTAAACCCAAGGTGGTCCCCACCAGTTACATTGCCAGGTCAGACCTTATTGGATACAATTTGGTCACTTCAGCAAGCTATGTGACAGGATTACCTTGATTTAGTTACTCACAGACCTCTGTCTGTTAACAGCCACTTTAGCAAAATAGGAAGGAAAGTTACAATTAGATGTTCACTGCAATTTTCATCTTTTAGGAGCAGAGTAGTGTTTTATTCAGCATTTCAGTTTCTTTCTTTAAGCTTTTGTACCAGTTAGTCTGAAATATACCTTGCATTTAATTCACAACACTCCAGTGCATTGTGTGTTGTTTCAAGTTTTTATATCTGTTTTTTTTTTTCTGTTTTTACTACTGAAAAGTCTGGGAATTTCATTTACACAAATATCTGTCTGTCTGTCTACTTGTTTATTTAAGGCAACTGTTTAACTTGCATAAAACTGTGGTTTGAGTTGAAACATCTCCTGCCTTTCAGAGGAATGTTGTCCCCACCAGAATGTAGGATATTTTGTTGGGAGGATCACTCACATGTTCTTGTCAGTAGACTGTGATTGGTAAGAATCTAATATTTACACAAGTAGCGGCTGAACTACAACAGTCCCAACTCCAGGAGGGGGTTACGAGCAGGAGTAGTTACAAGGGAGTATCTGAGCGTACAAGTGTGATGTAGCCCTTCCTTGCTCTCTCCTACCTGTTAAATATTTTATATGAAGTGGAACAGCTTCAGCAAGGTATATTATTAGCACCTCTGTCCTAGAATATGCAGTTATTTGGCAGTAAAAATACACTTTTCCTCCTGCTTTTTCTCTCTTTCGTTCCCCTTTTACTTTTTGCTTTGGCAATCAAACCAAATTTTCAGTTATTCTCACATCTCTACTTATGTCCCCCTGCTGTGTGCTCTGTATCATGTCTGCCAGAAGAATTTGCCGTGCAAATTCCTGGCCAGCTCAGCCTGGCTGGTGGGAGGAAAACGCTGCCTGTTCAGCACTGTTCAGTGTCACTGACCCAGCAGTCGATTTCTGGAACTAGTCCACTGGGTGCTTGTCAAGTCCTTTTCAGCTTGGAATAAGCTAAATCAAGACTTTGATTCCCTCATGCCCTTCAGTCTTTAGTCATATGTATTCACATTGGGGAACATTTAAAACCTTTCTCTGAAGTTATTCTGTGCAGGTGTAAGTAACCACACAAGCTATAAAGCACTGAAAAGTAAGACCTAGACTGCAACCCACCATCATGTCACAACAGAACACAAGGGCAGATCCTAATGGTGTAACTTAGAACAAATCTGCTGAAACCAGTGGAGCCACATTTATTTTCATTGGAGCATTGCAGCAGTTAGAGCAAGGGAGGCCTCTGAAATGCCATGAATTAATTTACCAACCAGTAGAATATACAGATCTGAAATACAAACAAGTTTATTCAACAAACTTTTGTATTAAAAGTAATAAATAGGAAATTAAAAATAATATTTATTTTAATGATGAATTCACCAATTTTCAAGAACGCTAGGGAAGAACTTGGATCTCTTACACATGAAATCTTAACATGATGATAGAAAGTATAGTCTAGGATAACCATTTAATATGTAGGTGAGCACTCAAAACTATCTGCATTTCAGTTCTTGGACTCCAGCCTTTTATCCAGATATTCAAAGGCAAAGAACTCAAGATAAACGCACCCAACCAAATAACAAATATGCCAAATCTTTTAAACAGAATTTAAATCAAATACTTTCTGAGTGCTGACAGTACTTGTTTAACCTATTAATTGACTAGAGCAACTTTAGACTTTATTTTTAGAGAATTATGAGAATTAATTTGTTTGCTTTATTTATTTTCAGGATCATTATGTTCTAACTGTGCCCAATCTGCGACCATCCATGCTATACCGATTGGAAGTTCAAGTGCTGACAACTGGTGGTGAAGGACCAGCTACAATAAAATCATTCCGAACACCTGATCTTCCTCCATTTTCACCACACAGTAAGTACTATCCATTTTGGCACAGGATGACACATTATAAATCTTCAGTTCTGCCATGTAAACAGTTCTGGAATCTTTACTCATTCTAGTAGCATTCCATGTACTTAACATATATTAACCCATTATTCTTTTCTGTATCTGTCAACGAGCAGTGCTTGAGGATGTCATGCAGGTTTTGTGTTCTGACATCTGCCATTTCTTCAGCCACATTATTTTGGGTGATCCCTGTATGCGTTGAGATTCAAAGCTAGGCTATCCACCATTACTTTCTAAGCCTTGAATTGCTTAGTTTCCAAGATATAGACTTTCTGTGGTGCATTTAGTTCAGCGTGACTATAGGCCTGGTAGTATTTCTGAATCAGAGCAAACTTCTTAATGGCTGTTTCCAGCATTATAAAAGTTTCTGAAAAGTATAGCTTACTGTTGTGAAGCGCAGCAAAAATATAACAAATTAGTCCAAAAGTTGTGTATACTTTAATCTCTCTGTCCTTTATCCATCGTGCTAAAGGTATCTGGAATGAACGTGTTCATATTTGTCAGCACAGGCAGATATCTTACAAGTTGAAGGGCTGTAGGAGGCCTCATGAGATCTGAACTGTGGTGGCATTGCACATTCAGGAAATAAACATGTATATTTTCCTTTTTTGTTGTGTTTTTATTTAGGACCTCATCTGAAGCAACATCATCCACATCATTACAAGCCACCTCCAGAGAAATATTAGACTCTTTCAGGTGACTACACAAATAACAGAGAAAAAAAAACTGAGCTCCCATGTCAAAGTTAGAAAAATGAACATCTGTAGAGCAGTGAATCCAAATTTCCGGTGGAAGTTACCATCCTGTAGGATCTGTATCTACTTGTATGTAGTTTAACCATGAAAAATTGTGTGTATACCAACTCCAGGATGAAACATACAACAAGTATTATTTCAATACCACTACTATACAACAAGCTGAAGATGGCATCCAACTCAACACCTATGAGAAAATCAACAGTGTGTTTATCATGGTTTATCATGGTTTTTTTTGTATTCCTGAGTTTAAAATGGATTGAAAGGGCGCAGCATTTTAATCTTCCTCACTGTAATGTTAATTTTTGAGAGATTGTCCTGTGGTGTATACATACTTTTGAACACTGAAGGTCAGAACATCAGTGAGTTTAAACTGACAACTTTTTCATTTCCCAAGTTTAAACCCTATTTTATGTAGCTTTTTACTATTAGAGAAGACATATGCCTGAAATACATAAGTAAAATAAGTGTCAGTAATAAAGCCCATAGCTTAGTATTTAATTACTGCAGAATCACCACAAAGGAGAATAATGACACATACGCATTGTCAGTGGTCTCTTCTGAAGCTTGGAGATATTGCATTAAAATAGTTAGTAGTTGAAGTGTGTACGTGATAGTTGTACCATTGTAAAGAAACAAATGGTAATTAACATCAACTATCTTCTGATAGATAATGGAAGGATGACTTTTGAAATCCTATTTCTAACTTTTTTAGTTATTATCTTGAAGAGAAACCTCGAAAACCTAAATACTTAAAATTAACATTTAAGAAGTAGAAATTCTGAGGGCCATGTATTTATTATTCAAGTAGCTGCAGAGCTACTTTTTGGCTTTTTTGGCTTTTGATGCACATACTTCTTTTCCCCATGGATCTTTTTAGCAGAAGGATAGATGTATTGGCCCCATGCTAATCTGCTTACAGAAAGAATTATGTGACAATATTCTGGCATCTGGAAATCATTGAGTTGTAGTTTATTTTAATGCATTTTTCAAATTTAGGCATAAGGGAATGCAGATTGCCTTATTGTGCAGTGCAAACTGTCTAGTATAATTAGCCACACAGAGAGATATCCTTTGACAGTAAACGGAAACTTCTTGGATTTATTTTCAAGAAGGTGGAAAATGTCTGATAAAAAACATTGTCCATGAAAGTATTCATAATCATCTTCTAATGTTCAAAGTGTTCAAAATGCTCCTGTATTCTTTGTCACAGAGTCCATTGTTCCCTGAATAATCATATGAGGCTAATCTCGTGTTCAGTAGTGAAAGTAGACCAAGTAGCCACTTATTTACCTTCTACCATCAGATGCCACAAACTCACCTTTATGCCATGTTTGCCTGAGATAATCAAGTGAGAACAAATCAGATTTTAATTCAACTATATTCCATCTTACAATGGCAAATTTGACTTGAAGGAAAGCAAGTAAAGGAGACAAGAAATATGTACCTGAAACTAAGGATCATAGTTACGATTAGCATTGTAGAGTACTCAAAAAATATAAGAACATAGTTAGCCCATATTTAAGATGTTTATAGGTTTTTCTGAATATGGGCTGCTATAACAGAGGTTGCAGAGCACTAAACTAATTTCTGAGCACTTACTTGCTCTAGTTATTTTTTTACATTTCTGTCTTCTGCGTTACTCTTTTTCTTACCATTCTCTTTCCTCTTTGCTTATTGTCATTTTTTGGTACGTACCCAAGGATATCAAGTTCCTTGATGTGCACAAGGAACTTTTCCAGACAATTTGTATGACTGTGTGGCTTGGGCCTCTAACTGTTATTTCAAAAACACTAGGGGTGATGTAGCGAAACTGACGAGTACATAGATGATCTCTTCTTCATAAAATCTCTGTAGTGCAAAAGAAATATTTTCAATTTTTTCAGAAAAGAAGAGTTTCTTTTTTTTTTTCGGGATGTGAGTGTTTCATGTGTACAGCAAGTCTTTACAAAGAAAAAACAAGAATTTGAATCAGACTGGTGTGCAACACCTCTTCAACATTTAGATTGCACAGGGCATAAGTAAAGATAAAAGAAAGCTCCATTTCCTTACTGAGATTATGATTCAGTGGGATCAGGACAAGAAATTTCCTCAGGCTTCTTTGAAAACTTATGTCTAAACCTTTCAATCAGAGTCTATTCAAGTTATGCTGCAGCAAATCTACAGTGACTTGATTAATGTTAATGAAATTACGTTGCATTCAGAGTGACACTGCTAAGCATAACATGTGAATGCTGGTCCTTAGTACAAGATGCCAAACCTGGTTGTAGATAAACAGGAAGTTAGCATGATCATACCAGTCTTGATTACTGAGTGGAAACCATATTCTTCTGAAATGGGTCAAAATAATTACTCTATTTGCTCGTGCTAGATTCTTGAAACATTCAATTTTAAAAAGTAGTAATATATTTTTGAACAAGATAGAGGTTTTTACTTATTGAAGTAGATTGTGGCCATCAAAATAAATGAATAAGTAAAGATAATAGAGTGGAATTATATTGAGAAAGGGATGCAAAGATCATTAAGATGTAAATTTAATTTTTCCTTCTTTGAATCAACTTATTAGCTCACCTTTCAACTGTGTAGATTTCAATGACCCTCAAAGCCATAAATAAATAAATATAAAGGCAAAAATAGAACCAAGCCTATAAGCACAGATATTCAGTTTCTAAATGTGAGTGATTTTTGATCATTCTTTGAATTTAGCAGTGTATATTTAAGCTTTTAGTGCCTAATTCATTAAGCCTTGTTTACTGAATTGCACAGGTTATTGTCCTAATTTTCTAGTCTAAATCACAGTAAGCATTTAATTCAGCAATAAGGTTGTAATTCACTGCTTGATCTATTGTTAACGATTTATTTTCACAAATGATGATGTGTAATACAAATTTAATACAAGTATTAGGATGTTTTTAGATACTCTGCACCTTTACACTAATGTAATATTTGCTATGTATGATTCTGACGGATTTGTCAGGTGACTTCCGGATTAAATGCATTTTGTTTATTTTTATGTCCTAAAGGAGAGTTACAGAATTATGCTGTTTTTACTAATTACTTCATTCAACTGAAATTTTTATTTTCTTCTACAGTGAACATTTGTTAACAAAGGAATGTTTTATTCCTACTACTTCCTTTTTGACAGTTTTTGAGTTGTTTATAGAGCAGGGGGAATTAATTAAGATAGAACCTGTGCCATGCTACTATGTGTATCATCTTGCTTACTTATCAAAAATATGGCATGTGGGCAATGAGATAATACATATAAGAGGTCTGAATTGGCACTGCTGAGCATCCTCAACTTAAATGCCTTTAGTAAAATTTGAAGACATGCTGTGGCAATGCTAATGTGGGATTAAAGTTTGGCAGGGTCATACACAATGTCAAGGAAATGCTCATTGATAACGTGAATAGGACTTAACCATTGCTATTAGTAAGAGTGAGTACATACCTAAATGCTGAGTAAATGAATTCATAATACATTTATCTCCATGTTCCCAGCTGGAATTCGCAGAGTTTCAGATAAGTAAGCCCTGATTCAGGAAAGTATGGAGAAAAGAAAGTTTCTACGTGTACAGGAGTCAGAGAGTCAGTGGGATGGACATACATCTTAACAGTTAAGACTGAGCTGTAGTGATGTCTTGAATAAAGCATGGAAAGCAGAATTTGCTTGAATGCTGTCCTAAATCAGGGCCTCACAAAACAAAGTATGGGACCTAGACTGTTTTAAATTCTGTGTACAACACCATAGAAGTTTTTATTTTTGTCTTGTGTATATGTAAATGTAGTTGTGATATTGACTTATTTATTAATTCATTTTCTTATGCCATGTGCCAAGTATATTCCTACCCTTTTGATTGGTACCTGTGAACATCAATTACTAAAAATAATGTTATGCAAACTTGTGCATTGTAACCAGGAATATGATGCTAATAATCTGTTGCATGTAATTTTAAATAATTAAAGAACCCTTTATTTAAAAAATGTAAAATGAATACCTGCAGATGTTGATTATTATATATGGTTTTGCATGACAAAACTCATTGTTCAGTTGTGGGCATGAAATGTAATGACTATTTTACCTCTACTGAATATATTAGTAAGGTACAATTTACAAAGTAATTAAAGAGGTCTGTATGTAAAATGTTTCCTTTTTACTTAATTATATTGTAGCAGAGGTAACAGAAATGCTTATCTGTTATACAATTTGGCTGTAGAAAGTATGTTCCTATAACAGTCATTTAACGTCAATATTTATTTATATATGTAATACAAAAAGATTGATCTTGTATGTGTCTGTCATGTCATTTAGAGAAAAAAATACACTTGTAAAAACATTTTGTAAAAAAAATGTAAATGTAAAGAGTCTGATTTCTTTTGCTCATTATTTTCATGTTTAGAATTTGTACATACTGTTTAGATAATAAACTACACTGAAGTCCTGCTACATTATCTCCCATATAATACAGAGTATATACTTGTATTTTTCTTACTTAGATAATGCTAAGTGACCGAAGTCAAATCAGTGTCATGTCAGCTACCTTGGCTACACCTACATCTCATTGTGTATAAATTAAAACATTCATCCTACACTAAATTTAGATATAATTTTATTTTGTATCTTGAAAATCAAATCTTCAAGTGAAAAATGAGACCCAAACAGTGAACTCGCCTTCTCTTTTGTAATGGAATAGTTCATAGTAAGTATTGTTCACATTTATTAATAATAATTTAAAATATTTAAAATGCTACTAGATTTATATCAGCAGCCTGATCTTGCAAGTCACAATTGTCATAGGTGAGAATCATGCTGTAGCCATCCATGTAGACACATGGCACACAATCCATCTGGACACCAGATTTGGAGGGCTTTCTATTTTATGCTCCAGTATTCCCAGATTTAAATCACATATTTTTAATAAATTCAAATACTTACCTTATTGCAAGCATTCAATTTTTTATTTTGCTGTCGTAGATGTGCAGTCATTCTCAGAAGCAAGATTTTTAGTAAATGTCTTAAAAATATTTCAGAAGTATGCCTTTTACTTACCTTCGCCATGCATAATAAACTTTTTTTCTTTTTTTGGTAACTTGAATGACTACATAAACTTGAAAATTTCCCCTTTTCACTTTTTCATATTACTACCTTTATTTTGGGGTAGGGAATTGTTTTTCCTTTTACACTGTGCTTTTGCAGTGTTCCATTATTGTAGGGTAAATCCTTACAAGAACTTGCCTGACATGACACTGTTGATAGGTAATCTGTGATAGTAAATAGATTAACTGTTCTATACAATGTAATTAAAAATATCCATTCCTTTATTTCACAGAATCACAGAATATTCAAGGTTGGAAGGGACCTCTGGAGATCACCTAGTCCAATCTTCCTGCTCTAGCAGGCACACCTAGAGCATGTGGCACAGGGTGACATCCAGGCGGGTTTTGGAGACCTCCAGGGAAGGAGACTCCACAACCTCCTGGGCAGCCCGTTCCACTGCTCTGTCACCCTCACAGTAAAGAAGTTCTTCCTCACCTGGAAATGGAACTTCCTGTTTTGCAGCTTATGCCCATTTCCCCTTGTCCTATTGCTGGCCACCAGTTCCTTCTATAACTTCAAATCAGTGTTCTATTTAACATTAGATTAAAAGAAGCAATGACTGGATAATGTGGATTCATATGGAATAAAGCAAAATTGCTAAATATTGACCAGTAATGGTCATTTTGACTTTTTTTATTGTGGCTTGCATTGCTCTGGATGCAGCCCTGAGCCATGTGCTCTAGGTGACCCTGCGTGTGCAGGGGGGTTGGACTAGATGACCTCTGAGGTCCCTTCCAACCCTAAGCATTCTATGATTCTATGATTCTATGTGCATCTAAAACTGGAGTGCACTCAATAATCCTAAGATTACAGTTATTGAAAATTCATTTAATGCAATGAAAGCTCTTTACTGTACAAAACCCTCTGTACTTCTGTTGCCTTCTTACAGATGATGTATTGTCATCTCCTGGATAAATGCCAGCCTCTTGTAGGAAGGCTTTGAGCCCAAACACTAACTGTTTGCCCACTGATGGCAGTGCAGCATCTGTAAGGGAAAAAGGACATGCTAGGAGAACATTGGGAAGCTTTGAAGGGTGGCCAACATGAGAGAGCTCTGCTGATCTGAAAGGGACATGGTCTAACAAATTACTCTGTCCCTATTTGGATCATGTTTGGTAGCCTTTCTGCTTCTACTGAAGGTGTTGGTAGAAGCATAGATTACAGCTAATGTTTAATATAAACTTTGCTATAAATCTTTTATAAAGAGTGCCATGTCATTCAGAGTGCTATACCCAATTCCTCCCCCTTTATGGTGATTTCTTGTAGTAATAGTAAGCTTCATATATGAAAGCTTGCTCTTCTTAAAAGTGAATCTACTTTAAAAACATCAGGCTATCATTCTTCGGAAAAGTTAGGGAATATGTTAGCAACACATTCCTTTATGTAAAATATATGCTAATATATCTGCCTATTCAATAAGGCTGGCTTGTCCTTTTTACAAGTTGCTCAGTAATATTTTTGGAATCTGTTCAAAATTATCAACGTTTAACTCTGAGTTGGAGGGTTAGTATTAAGCATTAGCCAACACACTTCATACTTTAAATTTTTTTTTAGAAATGTTTCCTGATTTAACTAGTGCAGAGTGTTAGGCTTCACTTTCTGCCTAAATGACAGATAAAAGAAGGAAGACTGGGGACAGAAGGTGGCACAGAGACTAATTTATTTGTTTCTTTGCAGTTATCCAGTTTCCATCCTTAATAGCTACTTGCAGACTTCCAAGATAATCTTTAAAATGTCTTTTATGAGATTTACTGCAATTCTTGCTTAAAATACTAGTATTTCAGATTTTCAATGAAAGTATCTAAAAGCCAAAATCAGTTAGATGGTAATTCAGAGGACAGAGGAATACACAGATGCACACACAAACAAAAAGAAAGCTCAGAGGTGTTTAGTGGCTATTCGGAGCTATTGGCTTAGTAGCTATTGGCTTGGTAGCAAACTGAAGACAACTTTAAGATTCAAATGCAGTCTTACTTTGATGTGCAGTGATGCAGTGATTTTTTTTTTAATAAGACTAAAATGCTTCACAACTTGCAGTATTACAAGTAACTTAAAAGCTATAATGATCCTTAGTGAATGATCCCTATATTTTTTATCTGAAAGTTGTATTAATTTCTGACAGTTATTTTGTCTGAGTTTCTTCACATTATTTTCTTTTATGAAAAATCTCTTTGTTCATTCTTTTTGCATGTTCAATTTTAGATTGTCTCATCAGTTTATCTTGGATACATATGACCTATTCAGTTTATATTTCGTTTTTCTATCCTGACATCCTGACAATTGCTATGAAGTTTAAGGTTTGTGTTACCTTTCCAATAGAAGAAAATAAAGCCATTAAAATAATACATGTGTATTTAGAACTAATTTAATAAAGTCTTCTTTGTCAGGAAAGTCATTTTATTCTTGCTGTAAAATACATCTGCTGCTGAATTTCACTGAGTTTGTTATATATAGCAGCTTAGCTCCATTCAGCTACATATCAGCTCTACTCAGCTCTGCAGAGAGAGATCTGGGAGTCCTGGTTGACTCCAAGTTGACTATGAGGCAGCAGTGTGTCCTCGAGGCCAAGAAGTCCAATGGGATCCTGGCCTGCTGTCACAGAATGAGTGGTGGCGGGGAGTGAGTGACAAAATGCACTTCACTTGTATGAAAGAAATAATAATAGGGTTTATTGGTATGGACAATGATTTCACGAGTTTCTATGACAAGGTCACTTACTATTTACTGCATGGAGGCTCAAGATGATACACAATTACCTTGGGATACTCTCCCGTTGAGTCACAAGGTTCAGATTGGACCCCTTTGCTGTCCAAGCTCCTTCTGAGAGGAGTCTGGGTGCGGCTGGATCTAGTCATAGTCCCAGACATGGTCAACGGTTTATGACAGGGTTTCTGTGCACAGTTACAAATTCAAGATTAAAGAAAGCGCGCTATATTCACTTAACACAAATCTATTGTGGAAAGGCCTCACTCAAATTCGAGGAGTATCCTAGAGATGTGTCCTTGCTCAAGGTGAGATCCTGAAATGCAGCCCACTGCTGTGGCAGGAGAGGTCAAGGAGCTCTTGGGCTGTCCGCACATTTATAGGATAAGATGATTGACTTACAGTCATTCTTTCATTTCAGAGGACCATTGGCTAGTGTACTAGCTTTATCTCCCTGTTGGAATGCAGCCTTCAGGACTGCTACGTTGATGTCTGAGTAGGAGAAGAAATCAGGAAGGTGCCTACCAGGATTAGATAAATCGCTGGTGGTTAGCAACTGAATAGGGCTGCATGTAATGTACAGGTCAAGTTGAGCTGGGAAAGGAGCATATCTGTCACATCTGCATCAGGAGGAGTGTTGCCACCAGTTCAAGGCAGGGGATCCTGCCCCTCTACTCAGTTCTGATGAGGCCGCACCTGGAGTACTGGGTGCAGTTCTGGACTCCTCAGTGTAAGAGAAACATGGACCCTCTAGGGAGGGTCCAGCAGAGGGCAACAAAGATGATTAAGGGACTGGAACATCTTTCATACAAGGACAGACTGATTTGGGCCTCTTTAGCCCGGAGAAGAGAAGGCTGAGAGGGAATCTGACTAACATGTACAAGTTCATGAAGGGGGAATGTAGGGAGGAATGGGCCAAGGTCTTTTCAGTGATGGCCAGTGAAAGGACAAGGGATAATGGCTGTAAATTGCAACACAGGAAGTTCCATCTCCATGTGAGGAAGAACTTCTTCACTGTGGGGGTGACAGAGCCCTGGAATAGGCTGGCCAGGGAAGTTGTACTGTATTCTTCTCTGGAGGTCTTCAAAACCCACCTGGACACCACCCTGTGCCACATGCTCTAGCTGTGCCTGCTGGAGCAGGGGGTTTGACTAGATGATCTGTAGAGGTCCCTTCCAACCTTATTAACCAATCTGTGATTGTGTGATTCTGTGATCCTATAGTTTTGAGGAATAGGAAGCTTACTGTCAATTTAAAGAACAGTCTTGCTGGCTACAGCAAATAGTAGGAAGTGTGTAGAAGCAACTGAACTCATAGGTATCAGTCATATTTGAAAGTTAGTGAGTGCTGCTAAAACAATAATTTATGTTCAGATTAGCAGACTACAGCACCTAGATAAAGAGCAAAATGATCTTAGTTATCTGCAGAATATGACATGTGGATGAATTATGCGCCATAATTTTGATGAATGCCATAATTTTCATGAATAATTTTAATTGCCTGATTGGCCTGACCGTTTTCCGAAAAAATGAAAATACTCTTTTGGAGCAAGAAGCTTATGGATTCTTTAATCCTCAGTTACTAGATTTGGGGTGAAACTCTTCCTATATTGGCCTTTTTAAATCCAAAGCTAATAGAAAATGAAATTTGCATTATACATTATCTTACAAGCCTTGAAAAATGGGAAGTTGTTCAGAGAGATTTTTAGACAAATTCATACTGATTTTTGCCAGTTTGTAAACAGGACATGAATTAGGACTTGAAGGGAATATAGTATGTTTTGGAGGAGATTTAGGAAAGACTGGGAAAGAGTAGATCTGCTGCAAACAAGACTGGCATACAAAGTTTCATGCTCTACGTGACCTTGCTTGAGCCAGGGGATAGACTAAATGATCTTTCAAGGTTCCTTTTACCTCAGCTGTTCTGTTTTTCTGTGGTTTTAATTAAGAACTTCTGAATCCACATGGACCTGCTTCTGTTGAGCCTTGGCTTTTGGAAAGCTTATTCATAGAAATACCTTGATTTGTTCCATAACTAAGATACCTGAAGAAGCAGAACTAAAATTCTGGGACCGCAGTGTAAATTTGGCTAAGAGACTAGCTTTGTCTAACATTGGCTGCTCTTCTGAAATAGTTTTGTGTCTAGTGCTGGTAGCAATTACCTGTGGAGTTCGTCATGTCTTCCAACATTAAGTATGGTGTAGCAAAGCTTAGAGACATGCTTTTTGGGCCTGTGTGGGAGTACACTCCTGTTCTCAAATAATAAAAACAGATGTTATTGTTTTGTCACTTATGTGAACATGTTTGCTGCTGTCCCTTCTCTGCCTTTTTTTCTAGCAAGTTACTTACTGAGGTATATTTACTGAGATGCCCTTGATATGCCCTGCTCTGCAGGTCTTGAAGCTTCATACTTCTTACTGCTGGCTTGAGGTCTACCCTATCATCTCACATGGATCACCACAAACATCATCCTGCAGTGTTGAGAACTGTATGGGTTTCATCACTCTCTCTAATGGTGTTGCTGAAAGGAGAGTGAATTTGTTAGATCACATAAAAAGTAAGATGAGTAAATCAAGAGGATTCACACATCACAGTTTTTGCCCCTTCTGGCAAGGCTAAGAGTTCCAACCATAACTTTTTATCTCTCTGAGGAGTCCTGCTGTAGACAAGAGAAGAGTGAAAGGCAAACCTTAAAAGTAAGAGACAATATGTGTACAAGAGAAGATAAACAATGAAGAGACCTAGAGGCTTTATGCTAATTTGTCAACAGTCCTGGCACTGGGAAGTTGTCAAGTGGGCAGAGCCTTTCTGCATAATCATATGCTTCCAGTTTTGCCTACAGAACAAAATTAGCTTCAGCTGAAGGAGGTGCTGCTCTGGCCTTTAGTAACATGAAGTGAGGCAACTTTATGCAACTTTTAGCAAGAGTAACTTTGAAATTTTCTGAAGCTTAGACTTCTGAAATAGTAGGTTGCTTTTGCCTTCCAAAGACAAATCTAAATGAATGACTTGCTGCATTCCAATTGAAATAAAGCCATTTCCAGATATTGTGAAGCATGTGTTACAATCTTAAATGTGGAAGTAATTGAAATACAGATCAAGTAAATTCATCTCTTCTTAAATAGTTAATTCTTGATGACTCAGAAATAAGCAAGGTGCCCCTTTGAAGTGAACCCATAGCCATAGATAAGAGATCTTATGTTACTTCTTAAAGACTTATGTAAAGGATAAATAAAGAATGGAAGTTATAGCTCACCAGAGATCTGCTGCCAGAAATGAAAGGAGGCCAGATGTGAATGCTGGTCTCCCTGCACATCTCTTTCTTTGCTGTGCATCTTGGCTGCTCTGTGGGCCCAGAGGTATAGTGAGCCTGCCAACCGTTCAGTAGCTGTGCCACTGCTTTGGAGACAGCATGCTCCAAAGAAAGCTTCTTCTGGACTCTGGCAGACAGCACTGTGTCGTTCTCCCAGAAAACTTTCCCACGGTAGGGGAATTCTTAGCTCTCCCTTAAATGAACATACCCATGAAGCTGAAAAAGTATAATTTGATAAGTCATTGTTGGGCAAAAGCTGTTAAAAAGAAATACATACAGGGCTACAGAAAGTATTTTAATGAGGTCAATAGTGTAAAAGGGTTAATTTAGTGATATAAAATTTCTCATTTTGCATATCGCTTGGCCATTTTTAGAGCTAATAAAAAATAGAATAATGAAGAGGGTAAATCAGTCAGGAACTAACTGGGAAGAGAATGTTTTTGTAAAGTCTATCTATCTCATCAATTAATGAAATATCTTTCTAATGTGTAATAGAAATCAAAACAGCCTGTGCAATTTTGGGAAGGCTTTTGTTGTAACATTCTAATGTGACTGGTCATCTTGGAATACTGCATTTGATTCTTAGCATCCCTAAACATGTTATTAAAAATATATTTGTGGCTTAGCTAAGTAACGACTCGCATAAACACTGATAGGACACCCCACATCATTGTCAGTTTAATAATGCATGCTATTTTTTATTTGCTGTGTTCTGTAGATCCTTCTTTCATAAGAGCAGCACTACTGGCAAAAACATCCAAGCCAAATGCATAAAATAAGGTCTCTTCTTTCAATAAATTCTAAATGGATTTGAGGCCACTACTGCCAAATTTAGGTCAATCTGCTCCTGGTTGTTTTTAAAATCCCTTCCACTTGTTTTTAAGTCCTCTGCTTAGATTTGCCTAGCTATTTTATTGGAATGTCATTGATGCTCTGTGTGTCAAGTGCACACCCCTTCCTTTTTGTTGATAAGGTAGACTTTGAACTGGACAAAGCAACTTATCTGTCTCCAGGGCTGTTTAGCTCCATCTGTTACCAAGAATCATCTGTTGTAAAATCTCTTTACAAATCAGACACCTTTAAATCCATTTTAAATTTAGCAGTAGTACTGAAAGATTTGAGATTAACCCAGCTTGCTCATCCTGTTGACTTTCAAAATAGATCGCAGGGTGTATGAAGCACTTACTGTTGATTGGGTGTTCTCTCTTATTCTTTCTCTTTGACAAACAAGACTTCTGACTTTTCACTTACACATTGCATATGCATTTTTTTAAGCAGTTTTCCTCCATCCTGTGTTCTGCTTTGTCCCTAACCACTACATTTCTCTTAAAGGAAATCCATCCTACTAAAAGCCTTTTTATAGGATTTCGGGTTTCTCACAGGATTTTCCGCTTGCATGTTCGTGAACCAATATTATCCTTCTTCTTTATTGGAAATCTTGATTTTTTTTCCTGAGCTGGACAGTCAGGCTCCCACATTACTCATTTAAGAAGAAATTCAATTATTAGCTGAAATGTGCTTTTTTTAAAGTCTGGTAACTAAACAATCTGCTAGATATTCTTCTGTTTCAAAGCTGTTTTTTTCAATGCTAACTTTTCAAAGCCTTTTTTCTTTTCCTGAGTAGTGAATATTTTGTGATAAAATACTTGATTGTTTAGGCTGAATATATCTTTTAAAATGGAATCAATCTGTCTTGTATTTGTTTTAAAGAGTAACATAGCCTTTCACTTTTCTTTTATATAGGTGATTCAGCAATATTATCTCATTCCTTATTGTATTTACTGTCAAGTGATTTATCCTTCACAAATTTTCAGGAAATCTCCTTTCTCTAAATTTTGATCATCTTATTCTTTCCTCCTGGCCATTTCAAGGAGAAAACTGTGAGATATCTTTCTTTTAAAAAGCTGTGTTTCAGCTCGTTGTCTCTCCTTTATTTTCCTTTCAGGTGAGTCTATTTTTGCCATCAATAATCTGTAAATGACAAAATATCAGTAGACTCATTAAAATCAGTATTTTAATAAATATGAACATAATTTGTTTATATAACTTGATAATTAGAGTCTTTCCCTAGAATATTCTTATGCTTGACTCTGTTCTCTGCCACACACTTAAGTAAAGAGAAATATAAACCTCATTGGAGTTAATCTTTGCGTCACAAGGTTGATTTGATGTTAAATTGGTTATTCTTTAAAATGTATCATAAGTATGATTATCTATGCAATAGTTCTTTGCACTCTGTGTAGGTTGATTAATTCCACTGTAAAAATGCACTGTTCACTAAAGTATAGTTTCAGGAAATATTTCAAGAATGCTGTCAGAGGTTTAGTTAAGGCAAAAGCTTATTGCTAAAGACATTTATCTTCTCTTTAACCCTTAGTTGCCCTAAGGATAGATGAGTTTGTATTCTTTTATTCTACTGTACATTTAATTGTGTTTAGCAAAATGATCCCTGGAATTACAAAACTTGAATATGCTTGAAAAATCATAGGCTTGTCTAAAAAGAAAAAATATGTGTTTTATTTTATTTTGTTTCATTTTGATTTACATTGTGGTTCCTTGCCAGTCAGGACTTCTGTTTTTGAGCTTTTCTCTGTATATAGAAAAGTTATAATTTTACAAGAATGGCAGTAACATTGTGTACAGGGGGAAAGGGTTGGAAGAGAAGAATTTGAAATTCTCATGAAGTTAGCAAATGTTAAGGAAGGGGTTGCATTACAAATACCAAATAAGACCAGTTTTGTTACAAGACTGTAAGATCTGTCAACGGCAGTGGTGATGATATTGAAAGTGGAACTTATCTGTTGATAAGACGACATTTTGGGAGACATGCTGCCTCTAAGGGGCCCAGAGCCTGGTATTATTGAAATGTTGCTAAGACTAATCCAACTCCCTTGAAAACTACCCAATTGCTGATGTTCAATGAGGATGTTAATAATACTGCTGGGAATGCGCTTACGCAAATTAAAAGCTGCCATAAGGCTCTGGAAATGGAGGGAGGATGAAGGGGTCAGTAGCTCAGGTGGTATTTTTGTCCACTCTGCTGTTCAAAGGTCAAGACTCAGGGACAGATCTGACATGGAGATAAACACATGAGTGAGCAGATGGTGCTTCCAGCAGATCTTCAGCTGCCTTGACCATGGGATATTGTTCTATAAACACCATGGCACTAGGAGGGACTGCATCTCTGTCTCACACCAGCTTACTGATTTATTGACACAGGTTCACAAAACCTATCACCGAGGCATGAACTATTCTGCCCTTGACAAAAGACCATATTTTGGAAGAAAAAGAGTTATTTACCATAAGGTCAGAAAAGGGACAGAAAAGAGAATGGTGGGTTGCTCCACCAAACATTTTAGATAATAAGAAAGGAACTGGGTGTTTTACTATATGGACAATATTCTGCTTCAACTGACATCTACTTGATAAAAGCTTGTGGGATATGACATGGCATTAGTTTTGAAGGTTATGTCTTGCTCAGAAAAAGGAAGCAAAAGACTAAGAAAGATGCAGGAAAAATATCCTTAAATGTCAGTGACACTTACATGTGCTGTGAGATCCAGAAAACAAAGAAGAATAAATTTCCTGTAAGTTTGCAGAGCCCTTTTGATATTGCTGGGAATTAAAATGAAAAGAACATGGACACTATTATGATGAGAATCCTGGAGGTGAAAACCAGAATAATCCTAATCTGGCTACTGTTCTAGTCAATAGAGGTATTAGTTGGCATAGTGCTGAGGTCTGAGAAACCATGCTTTTGAAAGGCCTGTTGATTTCCATTGACAAAAAGAGATCTTTGAATGACAAACTTGGATTTAGATATCTATATGGAAAATAAAATAGGATGATGTGGACCTCATCCAGATGTCTCAGATGTTTTTGGAACATGCTTATGTTATCACCTATGGATTCAGAAGGCAAGATTTGCTAGAATGACACGTTAGAGGAATCAGATGCTGGAGCACTCTGAAGAAATGATACCAAGGACAATTGCAACTTGAATAACTTAAAAACTCTTAGTTGACACCGTATACAAGCAAGCATTCTGCCTGGGGACAGTTTAGTAAGGATAAATTACTGGGGGCAAAAATGAATTAGCAAAAGCATAGAGAAAATACATCTAGCAAAAAATAATAAGGGCCTTATTTAAAAATAACTTGATTAGAATTAAGAAGATAAATGAAATGAGGGACCAGAAAATCCAAACAACCAATCTGCAAGAACTTAAATATGGGGAATTGCAAAATGGTCAACATGGATTTATTAAGGCCAAATTGCACAGAAGTTCTATAATTTCTTTCTCTGAAACCATAACATTCCTTTAAAATAGGGCAGCAGATTTTTGTATATTTTGGTTTTAACATGGATTTTGATACCATCTCCTTCTCTTAGGATCAAATTAAAAAATTATGTTTGGATTAAATTATTTCAAAATATGAAAACTTCATTGCAAAAGCATGAGGATTCTTTAGGAGCTCCTGATCTATCATCTGGAATTATGTACTCTTTTCATCACCATTTTGGAGGATGGAATAGGGAGTATTCATTAAATTTACAGATATGATGAAGGAAATACATTTTAAGGAAAGATTAAAATTTATAGTAAACTTAATTTAAGGGCATTACTTATTAAAATAGTATTGCACACAATAGGGATGGCAAGATGTACTTCACTAGAACAAGAATAATCTATTGGACAATATAGGTTAGGGAACACTTAGCTATGTAATTATCTAATAGGTGAGAATGCATTTGTTGTTGAGGAACTGTGAGTTAACAGCTTTTTATTTACAAAAGGAAAAAAAGGCAACTAATACTGAATTATTTAGACAGGAATGTGACCATTATACAACATTGAAATGTATTTTCCTTCTACTTGGCACTAGCAGGTCTTTTGCTGGAGTTCTGTTCCCAGAATAAACCTCACTTTAAAGAGATATTGTGCAAAAATTCAAGAACAGAGAGAATGATCAGAGTTTAGACAACATGGCCTGTTGTCTAAAGAATGCAGGACTGGGGGAATGTGGTAATTTAGAGAAAAGAAAAATGAGAGTAGTGATATTTACTTCCAACTACTTAGGAATGTTCTGCAGTGAGAAACAGGATGATGGAACTAATGGAATCAAATTTAAGTATTTGGAAAGTATTTTATATTAGTGAAGGCAATGAAGTACTGGAAAATTTTGCCTGACGAGATTTCATGAGGTTTAAGAGCTATTTAAATAAACTTCTGTCTTAAACACAGTTCATTTTGCTTTGGGGTTTGTGAATGATTTGGAAGGTTCTAGCCAGCTCTTAAACCTCTGAACACCATGCTCCTACTTCATTCCTATCTGGGTTGATGCAGTACAGCTGAGTGGATGGTCAGAAAATCCCCAAGCCATCAGGTAGTCTTGGCTCAAGGATGTGCATTGCTACCAGGTAGAGTGGTACTAGAATGATACTCCAGAGAAAGCTGTCTCTTCTCACTAGTTGCTGAAATGTTAGTGACAGAAGTCAAGCAAAAGAAAAGGGATGTGTACAGTCCCACATCTTTGCTACAGAGGCCTGTAATGCCACCATGCACGAGGTTTAAAAAAATCATTAATAGACTACACCAGATGTTTATTAGATTTGAAACCTCTTAGTTATAAGGGACAGTTTTTGTTGGTTTAGAAGTTACATTATTTAATTTCCTTTTAATTGTTTAAAGTTTATGGATATAAGCTTTTACTTGCATTTGAAAAATAAGTGTGTTATAAACACGCTGTAAAATATTTTATGAGTCTAAAAAATAGGTAGCAAAAGAAAAACTGAAATAAGAATAAAACAAACATTATCAGACAACTCAGCAAAAGGAAATTCAAGTTTCACATATTTCTGCTTTTATTATAGCCTATATAGCCTAAATATGATGGATTCTTCTAATGCAGTATTCATTCCTTCCCAATATACATTTCATTAATATATTCATGGATGTATATAGTAATTACAGAGTTATTAGCAAATGCAATATTTTATGAGATGAAGGCATTTCTGTAACAAAATACTACAGTAGACTTATAATTTGATTTTAATTTATTAGGCCTGACTATAGTATATCTTATAATGCAGAACTAGGATATATTTTGGAAAGATTGTAAAAGAAGAATGTGAATGGTAGTTTAGCTAGAATGAATAGCCACATACACTGTTCATGCCACCATTGTTAGTATAGAAATAGATGTCCACAAACATCTATTTTTAAGGAAACATTAGAGGAAGAATAAAGAAATGAGACAAATCTTGGTTTGGGCAAAAAAACCCAGACGAAATAGCTTGAAAGTAAAATAGTGTATAGGGATAATTTTACCTCATTTAGTTTGAGTCTGTCACTGTTACTGCAGGAACATGATGGAATAGCTGTGCATTGGCATTCCTAGAGCTATGAAAATTACATAAAAGTCTTTTCTGCTTTATTAATATATTAAATAATGTCTTTTTTTACTTTATACACTATCATCTT
The DNA here is from genome assembly GCA_032353885.1 of Nothura maculosa. Taxonomy (NCBI): domain Eukaryota; kingdom Metazoa; phylum Chordata; class Aves; order Tinamiformes; family Tinamidae; genus Nothura; species Nothura maculosa. The sequence goes on along the minus strand of JAUBOD010001112.1, from coordinate 1,308,449 downwards.
ATATTTGCATTTGTTTTCCATTTTAAAGCAGCACAAACTGCAAACATTTTCTGTCATTGTATGCAGTTTTTATGAACTATCAACAATACATTTATATTGTTTTACTGAGTATCTAAAAGTTCAAGAAAAGATATCTTTATCAATATCTGTTAAAGCTTGGCGTCTTTGAAGAGTATTATTTGAACTGTTCTGATTCACAGTTGAAGCTTATGTGTTACTCATATATTATAATTATTTCAGAATATTAGACCTCAAGGAAGCTTACACTGAAAATTATGTATTTATATTACGAGATTACCTTTAAAAATCAGGTGCATAAATTTGTTTTTATTCATAGTTAAGTCTGAGAAAACTCTTCCAAAACAGCTTAGAAGGATCTGATGTAGTCCAAGATATTACAGAGCAGAAGATTCATCCAAAGACACAAGCAATTAATGGTCTGCGGCAGTATGGTGACATTTCTCGGTCCAATACTCAAGCAAATCATTTTGTCAGCTTCCCTTAGAAGTGAAACCAAACATAGCATAATACACTGCCTGAAAGGAGATTTCCCAGTTCTTTCCATTAATGCTTGTGTAGCTGGTTTTCACTATAGCAGCGTGTACTTCAAGGAACAGGGAAGTTATACCTGCTGGTTCCCAAATGACTTGCTAGGGAAATGGCAGGATGGAAAGATTTTAATTTAGAGTAATAAATTCATTGAAAATGGTGATAAGTTTACATTGAATTTAATAAAGGCAGAACTGGACTATAATGTATCACAATTTCTAAAAAACACCATCTTTATGATGGTACCATGTAATTTGGAACTGGCACTGGAAAATATATAATTCAAATATATCCAGAAACTGGAGAATGATAACTGTAAAAGCTGACCTCCTTTAAGGAGTGACATCAATTATTCTCTTTAACTTTCCAGTATTATATATTACTTTTTATTAGGAGCTTTTGCCCTAGAAGCAGAAGATTCATCCAAAGACACAAGCAAAGTAGCTGTCATCTAAATATTTGTTCGTGTAGAACTTCAAGTTCTAACCCTGAATACACTATAATACTGCTTCAGAGAATACTTGTAGTAGTGTACAAGTAAAACAATACTGTACCTCTAGTAAAGGAGTGTTTCTAACTGCTTTTAGAGTCTTTTTCTAAAAGAGAGCTGCTGTTTAAATTAAAAAGGGCTAATGGTATCACTTTACTTACAAGAGAAGTTCCTTTGAATTCAGTGAATATAAAATACTGTGTGAAATGGAGATCTTAAGAATCTGCCATATGTATCGTAGCTTTTTAAAACTAAGTTTCATCTGCATTATTAATGCATCAGTGCATTACATGTGCAATAGTAAGAGACTAAAGGCTAGTTTGGCGATTTGTCATAAGTTCTAAAGATCATTTTTACACATGTAAACCTAATATCTCAGAATAATTCTTATATCTGAAAGTAATTCTATTAAAAATAGCAAATCCTATTTAAAAAAAATTACTATGTGATTTTTTAATGCAGTAAAATTAGTAGATCTCAACGACCACTTAACAAATCATGGAAATCTGCAGACCAGTGAGATACCTTAATTGGTGATAAGGATTTCATTGAAAAGCAACTAATTAGTTCTTGTTAAAAGTGAAGGAAAAGATATGCTATTTTAATTACAAAGGATTATTCTTTTTATGATATACATCTAATTTTGGGGAAAGCAAAAAAAATACAAAATCAACAACTTAACTCCCTGTTATTTCAGTATTTCAGTTTTATTCATTCCTAGCAATTGTGTCTAAATTGATGGATTTTGGACTGCTGCTGAGGATGGAAGACAGTTGGATATGCAGATCAGATAGGAACTGCCAAGCTAGTGAAAATATTCCTAGTCTCCCATTGGAAGCATAGGATCAAGAAAACCCTACAGAGTATCTTCTACAGCTGCAGCAACTGAACTGGTGAGTTTTCCAAGCAGGTAAAACTTTCTGGTATATTCACATGGGAAGACAATAATTAATATTTTTCTATTATTTCCCACTTTAGAATGCTCCTGGATACACTTTCCTCTTAAAAAATAACCATAAGCAAGTAATCTAATTAGCTATTTCTAAGGAAAATGCTCCATTCAAATGATTGTAAACATGGACAATAAACACGGAACATTTTCTGTTAATTTAACAGGATAATAACTTGATAGAGAATAGCACTTCATTAGTTCAAGAGTAGCTTAAGAAGCTTTTTAATTCTTGAGACATAAATTGTAGCATTCACCAGTGCATGCATATGATATTATTATCATGTGATTCTCTCGGAATTTTGGAAAAAATAACAGTAAAGTGAAGGATCTGTTTTACTGCTCTTGCTCAACTCTGAGTCATACTTTACTCTTCCAGGAATGTCATCAAAGATGGACATACTAGAGTAACTAGTTAAGTCACTAGCGTGTCTCACTTGCTTCTGAAGCAAACTTATGAGTGAAAGATGAAAGATACCAGGTGTATCTTAAAATGTTTATCCCATGCTGATCTAAAACTGTCACTGCAGAATGTCTTACATTAACATTTACTTTAGATCAAAAGTCTCAGAAATTTTTGCCTAACAAAAGAAAGCTTTGGAAAAAAAAAACTTCTTTCAGTTTTATATATATTAATAGATAAAAAAATAGCAGGGAGAGAATAAATTGGCTAAATAGACAAAAACACAAAAGTCAAAGATTCCTAAAAGTTTATATGCTCTGTGCATATTTCAGCAATTATTCATCATCTAGAATTTTTTTTCACTTAAGTAAAGGCTAGTGTTGACTAGAAGATTCTGTTAAGTACCTCTCCATGCCTAACTATTTTTGCATAAATAATTTTTGTGAGCTCTATGTGTGATGTTTATCAATAGTAAATAACCGTATCACCAGTCAAGTGACTGCCTTATCATTTAGGGTGTATCCATGTAAGTGCCTATAATCAGAGAAGCTGGAGCTTATATCCCAGAAAATGTGAAAATAGAAATGGTTGTAGACACTTCACCCGTCATAAAGATAAGCTCATATCTTTCCCAAGAGTCTCATAGAATCATTATGGTTGGAAAAGACTTTGAAGACCATTGAGCCCAACTGTAAACTCTGCAATACCACACCCTATTACCACGTCCCTATTTGCCTCACCTATGCATTTCTGGAACACTGTCACGGATGGTGACTCCACCACTTCCCTGGGAAGCCAGTTCCAAACCTTCGCCATTCTTTCCTTGTAAAAATTTTTCCTAATGTCTAACCTGAACCTCCCCTGCTGCAAGATGAGACTACTTCCTCTTGTCCTATTGGTAATTATTCTAGAGAGAAGATAGACTCCTGCCTCACTACAACCTCCTTTCAGGTAATTGTAGAGAGCAATATGGTCTCCCCTCTGTCTCCTCCAAACTAAATAACCATGGCTCCCTCAGCCACTCCACATAAGGTCTATGCTCCAGCCCTTTCATCAGCTTTGTTGCCCTTCTTTGGAAACACTCCAACACCTCTATGTCTTTCTTACAGGGAGGGGCCCAAAAGTGAACACAGTATTTGAGGTGAAGCTGCACTGCCACCAGGCCTCACCTGGTCATGCTGGCTACACTGTTCCTGATACAAATAAGGATGCCATTAGCCTTCTTCGCCACCTGGTCACACTGCTGGCTCATGTTCAGCCAGCTGTCGAACAACATCCCCAGATCCTTTCTCTGCTGTGCAGCTCTCCAACCACTCTGTCCCAATCCTATAACACTGCATGGAGTTGTGACTGAAGTGCAGGACCTGGCACCTGGCCTTGTTGAACCTTGCACATCTATCCAGATTCCTCTGCAGAACCTTCCTACTCCCAAGCATATCAACTCTTCAGCCCAGCTTGCCGTTGTATGCAAATTTAACGAGGGTGCACTCAATCGCCTCATGCACATCACCAATAAAGCTATTAAAAAGGACTGGCCCCAGCACGGACTCCTGAGGATCACCACTCATGACAGGTGATCAACTGGATTTAACTCCATTCACCGCCACTTTCTGGGTCTGCCTATACAGCCAATTCCTCATACAGCAAAGAGTAGCCTTATCTAACCCATGAGCTTCCAGCTTCTCTAGGAGAAGGCAGCAGGAGACCTTGTCAAAGGCTAGTTAGTGAGGGAGGACCTACCTTTCATGAACCCATGTTGGCTAGGCCCTGGCTGTCATGAACATGCAAACATGCTGTGTGATTGCTCCCAGGATGATCTGCTCCATAATTTTCCTTGATGTCAAGGTCAGAATGACAGGCCTGAAATACCCCAGATCCTCCATCTGATAATTCAGTTTGTCACTATTTTTGTATAACATTTGGCAAATCACTGAATTTTCCTATTTCCTGATTTTTGTACTAGCAGTGTATAGATTACAGTTGTTTCTCAACTTATCAATTTAAGTCATAAATTCTTCGAGGTAGGCAATTTGCTCTTTACACATCATCCTATAATGCATAGCTAAACATTTTTATCTTCAAAGTTCTACATGTTTTTGGGTAGAAATAAAGGCAGTGGATTCCAACAGAAAAATATTCACTAGATAGTGCAGAATTTCTCACTTCTACTGGATATTTCTCTTTTTTAAAATCCCATATTTAATTAGTCTAATGAGGTAAGTATATCTTCTTGTTACTAGGACAGTTAGAAGCCATCTGTATCACAAGATCAAGTATTCAGGTTATTTCCCCCTCCCCCCCCCCTTCTCTCTGCCATCTCCCGTTCCAGCTTCTTTCCTCCAGTACTACTATTATAGATATACAGGGCAGTACTGTTCTACAGATGCTGCTATCCAGTTACTGACTTTCAAGAAGGAAAAGAAGGACACATGCTGTCAAAATTTTAGGTATATAAAATCAACATGTAGTCCTTACTAATTTTTTTCTGAATAGGTAGCAATATAGAGATAATATGGCATATTGGAGGACATGGGACAGCCAGGCTGTGTGGCATAGCTGTTTTTGAAACAAGAAAGTGAAAGTTAGGGCTACACAGTTTATTCCAGTCTTCAGCAGGCATGTGCCTAATATTCAAAATTTAGATGAGAGTTCTGATTTAAATTTTGCATCTGACACTTTTTTTGCTCTGTGTGGATGTCCAAAGTCTGGAATGCAGGCAGGTTTGGTCCTCACAGTGTGGTGCTTCAGAAATCAGTATACACTAACTTGTTCTGTTAACAATGCTCAAAAATCATTTCCATGTACCATAACATTATTAGGATAGCATTGTATTTTATTCAAGACATTTGCACAAAGCTGTTATGTACAGCAGAAGAGGAATGCAAATCTAAAATAGCTAGACAGACTGCAAAAGGTGAAAAAGGCACATTATTCCTGACAAGATATAGTCAGGAAAGATTTGATATTTTTTTTTAGAAATAAAAATAAGAGAAATATTAGACTACTTAACAGGGTCACTGTCCTTTGTGACAGGTATTCCTCCAGGTCAAGAGCAAACTAGTAAGTCAGAAGCATCAAAAGTGCAACTAATAAATTAACTTCTTTTAACTATGCTCCTATATTGAGAAACTGTCCAGAGAGAAATGATATTACTCCAGTCCTAATATGCTTCAAAGCTCCTTGAGCTGGAATTTTTAAAGATAAAAGGGCAAATCCTCACCTACTATAAATCAGTATAGCCATTTTGACTATTTGATCCTACCAATTAATGTATTTTTTTTATAATGCTGCATGTTCTTGCTCATGGCTTATTTAGTCTCTACTGGTCTATATTACACTGTCACAACAAAACAAACAAACAAGCCAATAAAAGGTGGCTTTCTCTCCTGGGCCTTACTCTTCTTCCTTCAGCCACAAATTAGTTTTATTGCAAGATTGTCTTCTTGTCAGTTGTTAAAAGAACTGACTCTCATAACATGTTACTTGGATTGTACAGTTATGCAGTATTTCTGTCTTAGCAAAGCTATTTTACAGTTGGCTCGGACTTGCTGTATTACAAGGTCTTAATTGGTAAGAAGTCTTAGTTCTTATGTTTTTCTCTTTCCATGCTCAAGGAATTGGCATATCTCCACATTCCGCACAGACCAAACTTTTCCACGGCAGGCAGTTTCTCTGCGTATATTTTTTAAATCTGTTCAAAGACTGAAATCAACATAATGAGAAGAAATGCGTAGGAGGTTAATAAAGGTTCATTAAACTATAACCTTTTACTACCTCTTGTTCTTCTTTCATTCCACTTCTCTCAGTATCCTAGAATAGCTCTTTTTCATTAGACCATGCCGAGAAGTTAGCAGTTCAAAGAGAAAAAAGAGCAAAAGTTAATGACAGATTGTTGGAACAAAAATAATATTTCAGAATTTCACCACTTTTTTCATAAACAAGATACACATGGTGCAAAATAATGAACTTCTTGTGTATATTATTTTGAGCATCTGGACTATTTCCAATTTCCTACTTCTTGGTATAAACTTGTTAGTCCCTGGACTGGACCCAAGAATGTAACACATGGACGCTCAAGTTCAGCTTCAAAACAAGAGTTTGAGATTAAATGGTCAAAACATCCACTGTCTAAAACTCAAAGACACACATTCTGTTATCTTCTATTGTTCTTTTTATATGTACAAATATGGATACAAGTAGCATCGCAGGTTGCCAATAGCAATGGGGAAAATATTCATAAGAAAGATACCACAAAAGTTGCATTTACCACATAAAATAGACAAACATTCATTTACATTAATTAAATATTAATTATTTAATGTTTAAATAATTAAATATTAATATTTAAATAAATGTTACATTAAATATTATAAAGAAAATTCATGTTTACCAAGATATTTCAGCAGTGTAGAAGCCTCAATCCAAAGAGATTTAATGAATTTCTGTACTTAATTTTACTTATTTACTTATTATATATTAATTTGAAGCTGCCTCATTAATTTCTAACTGAGATTTTGCAGATAATAGTATAAAAGCTTATTCTAAGCAAAATAAGGAACTGTGATTGCCTTTTATGGCTAGCTATTGCTCTTAATCATATTTCTCTAGCTCAGTTAATACTTGAATCCAGTAAGTTTCGAGTCCTACATAAAACTAATCTACATTCCTACCCTACAAAATGATGGCTAAGACAAAGCAATCACTTCAGGTATTTATTTTCTTCAATAAAAACTTATGAGCAAACAACAAAAAGAGCTTTATGTCTTCAAACTCTGTGAAAATAGATTTTTAAGTGAGATATAAAAGTGCAGCAAGCAGATGGGAACAGCAAACACATGGTAACAGTTGCAAGGAAAATGACTGAAAAAGGCAATAAATCGAGAGCTGACACTGTTAACAGTGTAAACAGTTTGAAGGGGATGGTGATGTGGTATGTTCAAATAATGCTGAGCCAATAAAATCAAAAGGAAAAAAGTGTTAACTTCCCATGGTTAGAAATTAACTAGAGGAAGTAACTCTGAAGCAATTTATAGAAATGAGGTGAAGGCAGAGTGAACATGAACATTTTAGATCTTGAAAATCTGATATGAAGGAAGGTGGTTATGAGATACCGACTTTTTCTACCAGCAAATCTTCTCTCATAACACAAGATGTTTGCAACTGTAAAATAAACAACAAAGTGATAAATTAAACATCTTTACTACCTTGGTCTTGAGGGAAATGGTCTAATGGCAGTAGGGAAAGCATGAATATTGTCATGATGCAGCAAAATAATAAAGATAGACACAAAACAGATTTCTTACTCTCTTTCCTTCAAAGACATTGAAACCTTGCTTGTTCAAAACAGCAGTAAGGCAAAAGGAATAAAAGACGCTTTTCTCTTAAGACCAAATATTCAAAAAGATACTCAAAAAGAGAAAGAAAAATCTAACAAAAAGCTCTGTCTGGTGTTGGTCTCACATTGCTGGGAAAATAGTGTTCTGATGCTATCATGAAACAAGAACACCAGGTGTGTTACTTGTGATCACATCTTATTCATAACAAACAAAGCATGGTGAAAGATGGGAGCAGAACAGCACCAAAGGCAGTGATGAGGAGGTGTGAGATTCAAACAGAAGTGTGCGTAAATGGGATGTGGAGAGAAGAGGGAGCAAAGCAGCATGTAATAAGAAGAAAGGGAGAATGGGCAAAAAGGAAACTCTACACAGAAAGGCAGAGAATTTAATCCCTACTGTAGAAAATCTCTGCTTTTCAAAATATTGATTGTTAAATCCACAAAATAACGCTCTATTTAGGAAATAATCAAATTGTATCATTAGTATGCATACAGGCACGAGTGAAGCAAATTCACAATTTTGACAGTTGTAATCCCTGTGTTGCTACTGCTTTCTTTCAGGCAGATGCTCACAAAAGGTTCTCTTTATTTATTTTTAATCCTTCCACCTATCCATCCATCTACTAAAGAAATAGCTGCCATTTCCTTAACAGTAGCTTTACCAGAAAGTAGGAAAAAAGAGTGAGAAACAATGCATAGCACTGGCTTTTTTTGTGTGATGGATCTTTCAGAAGCTCAGCAATCCTGAGCAACCAGAGGTCTCCCAGAGACCTCCCTAGAACATACAATAAAGTTACCACAAACCCAAAACATGTACTTCCCTCCTTCTGTAAATACAGCTTTCACTTCCCTAGCATATGTTTATGCTATTCTACTGAGTTGCTTCTTCTTTCCTGTTGTGATCTTTTGTGGTTGACGATACAGATCACAGGGCGCTGTGTACATATAAACTATGGCATGAGCTTCCACACATCACAAAATATAAACCTTTTCCTCTTTTGCCCCAAGGACTGGCCCAGCTTTCATCCTTCCTGTGTTCCTCAGCTGTGTGTGTGAATTTTTGGCTCTCTTTTCCCAAAGAGAGCCTTAGAATCTGAGAAATCCCAGTAATAATTTGATGCCTATGACAAGACCCTTTGGCTTCCCTCTCTGATTTTCCCATTCCAGTTGGAGGGAAAGTAGTTAGCTCAGGGTCTACACTTTTGTGGGGATATAATTAATTCAGGTGGTTAAAGTGATTGACTCTTTCCACATGATGCCAAGTACCTCAGACTTTGCTTGTATATTCTAGCATTAGCTACAGTATTAATTACTACATTAGTATTCCAGGTATTTTAGGGTGACTGCATATTGATCCCATACCAGTTGAAGGGGCTGCTGCCTCCACACAACTTGTGCATCAAGTCTGCTCACCTAAGATGAACACGAAGAAAGGTGTTAATTAAGCTTCTCCAGCTCTACAAGGGCTAATAATCTTTTTCTGAAAAGTTAGCTTTATTCTGCAGGACTCTCCACAACTGAATCTAAAATCACCTGGGACTCTGAAAAATAAAGGTCTTTGTGTTCACAATGACCTTGTTGAGTGGTCTCTTTTCCTTACCTCCCTGCATTTAAACATCACCTTCCTACATACCAAACTGCAGTTTGGTATGGCTAGAATGTTTCTAGCTGCGGCTAGAGAAGATAAATAAGAAGCATATTAAAATAAGGCTGTCTAAATCCTTGATTTCCCTTTTGTCCTGCAGAGAATGAAGAACACCTTTCACCTTGAAGGCTCAACAGGGCTATTTTCTACCACCCCTTTGTCTCACATCTTTAGTTCCTTTGTACTAGTCACCACAATTCCCACATGTAACAAACTCCATAAAAACAAACGTCTTTCATTCTGTTGTCCTTTCTCACACATAGCCGAGGATCCAACTGAGACTGACAGTTTGCTACTGTTAATGTGGGCAGCATGGGTCATTGCAGGTATGTCAAGTTCAAAAATACAAGTTTTTTAATTATCCACTAAGTCAGTTACTGTAGTCTAGAGCCTGCTAAAATATTACTTGAATTATTACTTAATACCACATCCATTTTTAACTCCCTTTTTCCATAACTCTTTCACTTGTCTCAGAAGAGTTTGGAGAATTTGTACCATTTTTGCTGCTGATAATATAAATGAGCTCTGTTCTTCTACTGGTGAGGGAACACATTTTTTTTCCTTGTAAAAGATAAAGAGAATATGAAGTTATTTTCTTTTTTTTTCCATAGCAATATAGGGACCAAAAATTCTTCACTGTCTGTATCTGAGATAATTCTGTGGGTGATTTAAAGAATTCTTACTTCTCCTGAAGTGATTTTGTTATCTATAGTATAAAGTAAGCCTAAAGCAATGCATTTTTTCATAATTAAAGAAAACATGAACAGAACAAGCCTGGAGATATATACATTTGCCTCTGGTTTTGAATGTAAGATGTAGTGTCTGCCAAACTTACCTCCACAGTCTTTAATGCCCAAAAAAATTAGAGCTTTGATGTAAATGCTTTGAACGCTTTGAAGTGCTCCTATCTAAGGTAAGCTTCTAGGCACATTATGTTACCCCTCCCCCACCTCCTGAGCTTTCTAAGCGTGCATACACAATGCTTTTAGTGGACAAAAATTGTCATCTGAATTTGCTAAAAATACATATGCCTGAACATAAATGCTACTTCCCCTGAAGCTAATAAGAAACTTACCTTCAGGATGCAAATTAACTTCAGAAGTGGGAAACAACCTTGCCTAATTCAAGTTGTATTGTTAAATATATATTCAGCAAAAGATAAGGAAATGGTACACATATCTAAGTTTATATTCACTTTAAAAGTATATTCAATGCTTAAATGAAACTAATGAGGCTGAGATTCAGTCTTGTTATTACAAAACTGGTATTCACAGGAGTGTAAAACTTAATACAGATGGTCCCAGAACTGCAGATACTATCTTGGAACACTCCCACCACTCACAAAACAGAGTTTTCAAAGATAAAAATCATTCTAGGACAATGAACTTCGACAGGATTATACAGGATACTAGTAAAGGATGAGCAGTAACATTAATTCCATAATGGATTAATATTGTAATCATAGAATGAAACATTTATGAAAATTGCTGCTACTAATTTAGTAGAAATATGAATGGTAAACATGACTATTTCTGGGAATTTAACATATTATGACACTTCAGACCAATTATACTGAGGACCTGGATAAATTCCAGAGAATTTAATGCACAATTTCAATTGAAATGTGTTATTTTTGATATTCCAATAAAAGAAAAACAGCAAAGCAGAACAAGCAAACATTAATCAAATATTGTTCTCCCCTGTACCCTTGAGGTTATCTCTAAATTACATCAGCTTATGATAGAAGCCAGGAATTCTATGGTCTGAGCAAAGATTTTGGAGTGATTTGGGAGTGAAACATATTTTCTGTCTCAATATTTCCCAGGTTATTCATAAAGAGTTTTCTGCTCTGGGAGCACTGGCTAACATTCAAGTTTTTTATACTCAGTTGAGAAGCTAATGTAGTTTTCTAGTTCCATTTCATAAATTGGTAAAATAGGCCCAGATAGAAGTTTAGGATTTAACACTTTGAATGGCACTGAAGGATCAGAAGATTGCCAATAAAATGGTTGAATTTCTACATTAGATGATATATTCAGAAAGAGAAAAGAGAAAAAGAGTCAGGTTTCTGAACAATTCTTTTGATTCTAAAGATATGGCCTTATTTTAATTCTTTCTGTTTTTGACCTATGTTACTAAGAAAAAAATACAAAGTTTTTGGCCTGAGTAAATAAAAATTCTGTAAGATGGCAAGTGGAATGGCCAAATACAAAGAACATGAAAATTCAAACAATAGATGAGGAATTTGGTAGAAACTTAGAGGTAGAGACTGTGTGTTATGAATACACATCTAAAATTTTCCTGAAAATGTATTTGTATCAAAAGAAAGGTATTGGTAGTGAGGATATACACTAGAACTTCACTAAATGTGAAGTCTGGATTCAAAGAGAAATAGACAACTTCTGTGCTAATTTATTAGCATTAATCAGCAAAGAGAAATTGCTGCCCTGTGCTTTGTACGTACTGAAGTTGCCTCCCTTGACTGCCTCTCTTCTACTAGGAAAGCTGAACAGCATGATATATGGAAATCTACAAGGTGGGTTTTTCAGATTTGTTAGTCTCTTACAGAAAAATCAACTAAAGTTTTAAAAGTTCTGGTCAGTTTATCTTCTCAAAAGCATACGTTCTTCCCTTGTTCTCCTCTATGCATTAATTTTAATCCAAGGACTGGGCTTGCAGTGTTTTGAAATAGGTATCATCATTCATTATTCCATAATACCCAGCTACATCATACTTACTCTAGCTGACCCTGCTTGAGCAGGGGAAGTTGGACCAGAAGTGCCTGCCAACCCTGGTGGTTCTGTATTTCTGTGACAATATTGAACATTTAATTAACATTAGCAGAGCCCATAATGTTATAATTATAGTTAATTACAGTTATGTTATAGTTAATTGATGGAAAAATATTATTTATTTTTTGTTTGGAGGGAAAAACTAGCTTGGAGGGGATAACAAAGTGATTTAATGAATATTAATTCAAGATTCTACATACAGTTTCGTCTGCAGAAGTGTTGAATATTTTTTCAACACTTTTCACAGCTTAGAACCCTCTAATTAGGTACACAAGTCTCTGTTTCTGAGACTGTTTTGGCCCATCAGCTCTTATTGTGCGGAAATAACAGCGTCTTCTATCCTGTTTTACATCTGAAACACATTTCTACTCCCTTTATTTCTAGAAAACTTGCAGCAGTGTGGGGTTGGAGTTTTATGCTTTTCTTCACCTCATTCCTTCAGTTAAACAGCAGTTTAGCTCATAAATTCCATTTGGGAGTAATTAACATTTACTTTTTATCCAGGAGTGGATAAATTGACATAAGAATTCAAAATCACCTGAGACCATGTCTGTGTTTCACACTGAAATATGTGATGGATTTTTTACTGCACGTTTGTAAAACAGTAAACTTTATGAGTGCCATGCATATCATTTGCTATAGATAAGAAAGCTCTAACTATTAACTATATTACTTTGCACATGTTTTGGGTTGTTCTGAAATTATCAGCATTAAAATAAAAACTAAAAATATGTGGTTTCTGAGATCTTTGAAATTCACAATTGTGACTGAGATGTGCTGCTACTGCTTTCAGAACAAAGCCAAAAGTCCTTAATGACTTCTGTGATTAACCTAATATCTGGAAAATATATTACCATTTATTATTCACCAAGTCATGCACTGGTAAATTAGTGGAAAAGGAATAGGAGAAGGCTTTTACTAGCACAGCCCATATTCTGTCACTTCTCTGTGTTGTGAGATTGTAGCCCTGAGACTAAAATGGAAATGCATTGATGAACTCAGATTAACATCAAAATGGAGTATTCATTTGTGATATAACAACAAAAGAGATTTTCCTGAGGACTAGCCTGGCTGTAGCAATAGAGTACAGATTTTTTGGCTTTGACCAAGGCCCCAAAATAACTGTGATTGAGCACTGAAAAACTCAGTGTTTGTATAAGGAACAGTGACAAATATTTCCCTGTGATCCACATCTAGCAGAAAAGGGCATATATCTTTCAATGGAATTTGCTATATTTTCCATACTTATTATGTTGTTTGAATGTACACAGAAGTGCTGATTCTGTCTCAGTGAAAATATAAATACACACTATGTGCAAGAGAAATCATGATCTTTTATTGTAATAATTAAAAGGTGCTTTCAGTCTTTCATTGCTGCAGTTCAGGCATGAAGTTTTGCTTTCTGTCACTAAAGCCAACTGTCACTGTTTTTGAAAATAAAAAGACTGGGCTATCAGATTATAAAAGGGATTGTATCTCTAAAGATAATGATAATGAAACATGCACTACTTTGATTTTATAAGGGCTATCAAAGATCTCTGCAGACTATTAATACACCATAATCATTTTTCTCATTGCAGTTTGTGGATAAGGCTTCAACAGAGAAGTAGGAGTCTTTAATTTATTTTGTAATGCCAATTAATAGAAAAGGGAAAAGATGTTGTAAGCATCTTTTGCAATAGCAAAACTACAGACTTCATGCCAGATGCTATTTTTAAGTTTTATTTTCTCCCCGCTCCTGACTCAACTAGGCCTTGCAAATAACAAGAGGTTAAGAAATGGCTTCCATTCATTGGGGAAAATGTGTAGAGCAAATGGTATTTTTTAAACATGTAGTTTAAAGAGGTCAAAAGGCCAAAAGAGGTCAATAATCCTGCTGCATATCCTGATTTGCAATAAAACATTGTCTAGGGCTGTTATAAGCTCCCTCTTCCCTCTGTAAGTTGTGGGAATACTATTCTCCAGCAGAGCAAGTGAAGTGCGACCCAAACAGAAGAGCACACAGAAAACACAATACTGCTTCTTCTATCTTTGCTTTATCAAGCCCTTCACCTAAAAATGTTAAAATAAGGATTGGTCAGAGAATATCTATATTTCATCCTGCATGGGAATAAACATAGTTTGGGAAAAGTTGGCATCCAGTCCATAAAAGGTAATATTTTATTCTTAGAATACCTCCTTGCAGTGGCAGAGACCCAGCTGCAATCTGCTCTGTGAGATACTATTTTGTGTTCCTCCTGCTCTTATTGACAATTGTATTGTTCTGATAAAACTTTTCATCCTAGATATATAGAAATTCAAAGCTTTTAATGCAAATGTTTCTGTTTAGATAAGCTAATGTTTTCAACTAAAAAAGATGCTGGAAAATGACTTTTTAGGTGAAAAACATTGCCTTAAATTTCCAGTGAGAAAGCCTTTCTGAGGTTGAGGAATAAAAATCAGAATATTTTTGAGATTATTTTCTGGAACTATTTATTAATTCTGCTTTAGTTCTGTTTGTGTGCTTGGTGTTTGCATATAGAGGAGATATTGAATGAAAGTTAAGCCAAGCACATTTTTTTATTGTGCTTTAAATAAGTAAGGCTTTCAGTGAGTCTCATATTTTGTACTGCAAAAATCCACAGCCTACTTTAGTGCAAGTGTACTCTCTTATGCTTATGAACATCCCTATACTTGTTATCTGTGGGCATAGTTATTAGAGAATGCTGATGCTGTGAATGAAATGGCAGTCATCTTAATAAATTGATGAAGAATTATTCTCTTTTTCAAAGAGGTAGTAGCTTACTTTTTTAGTACCTCCTCTTTTAAAAGAGATAGAAATGTTCCAGAACTTTACAGAGCTGCTAAAACTTCTGCCACTTACACAAATTGAATCATCTATGTTTGCAAGCTCATCTGCTCTAAGCTTTTTTTTTCCCCCTTTTCCGGACCCCAGGTCCTTACTACAGTTTTTGAAATATAAATCCAGCATGGTACCTTTGCTTGGAAGCACAGTTGATCGTCATGTATTTTCACTTGTGGCAGAAGGAAGTAACTGATTTCTGACATCAGGGATGGTCTGCTTCCAGTAAAATGGTCCTGGAGCAGGAGCTTACTCTTGGGAACAGATGCTCTCCAGTTTGCCTTGGTCCTCAGCCAGGAAGAGACACCTCTAGAGGCTGGATATAGGTATTCAGGGGCCATAATACCTTAACACAACACACAGGTTATAGTGCAAAGTACAAAGGCGGCTGGCTTGTAGCAGCCTGTGCATCTAAACATAAAGATGGCTGCATTTTGTAGCAGTAATTCTGTAGCTCTGAGTTTATGAGACATAATAATGAACCCAGGATAGCACAAATATTCTTGTGGCCTAAACAGTGGTTGCTAACAGAGGTGCAATTTTCTGATCAGACCAGGATACAATTTGTTCTCTCAAGTGTTAGGTTATCCATGAAAAGAGACAAATCTTTCAAAATACCTCCTTTCACAGGTCTCATTTTGCAGTTGCATCAGTATATTTCATTAAAACTTGAAAAATAATCTTGGTCTCTTTTTTACCTTTTTACATGTGAAGCAAATGAGATTTGCTTAAACAACAGATAACAGCAAAGCAAGAAATAAAACAAATTTTCCAAATTCTAGTTCAGTGAAAAGCAATTTATTGCCTGCTTACTCAAGTTTTACTCTTCCGGGTCAAATTGAGATACTGATGAATCACCATTCATCAACATCTCAAGGACAGACAGATTAGCTATATCGAGCTAATTGTAGTTCCAGATTGAACAATAAAATTCATGCAAAAATGTGTATTTCTTTAAAGTTTATTGCCTGCTAATTATATTTCATATTACCTATATTTTTCTCATCATATGGCTTTCTTGTGGTTTACTGACTACAGTATTTTTGATTTTTTTTTCTCCTTTAATAATATGATAGTATGCTTATCTCCTATTCTAAAGCCTAGAAGGGGATTTGTCTGACTAATTATAATATTTTGCCTGTAATTCTATTTTACTACTTAAAAACTGATAATATAATTAAAAGTATTTTAAGTACCTGTAGTAATCATCTCACAGGTAACAAATTGTAGATGTATACAGTAAATTATACTGAGAGCTAATGACTAAATGTTAGTATATACAATTTATCCTCCCCAGGACTCCTACAAGAGTAATTATCTAATGCCATTCACATGGTGTAGGGTTAATTGGAATAGGTCTTGACCTTTGCAACCTTTTAATTTTGCCTACTCAGCTTGACCCAGGTCAAAGATTCTCCCTGATAACTTTTGCTCATCAATAAAACCTGCATATATGGAGAACTGGTGTGCACATGTATGTGTGAATGTATGTATATATCCATGTGAAAATACATATAAATGTATAAGAGTGTGTGTATATATGTATAGTAAGTAAATAACTCAAAATAGCAACTTATGCTCCTGACATGTTTTATTTTCTTTTTCAAGCAAATTAAGTATTATATAATTGCAAAGTAAAGATGATATTACATTTTAGGTTGGGGTTTAATTATGATCCTCAAGTTAATTTTTCAGGTTAAGCTACAGTGAATTTATTTCTGCATATCTTATCATGAATGTTGCTGAGAAGAGAATTTGGCTGATGCAAAGGGCCTTCAAATGGAAAGATTAGTAAATCCAAGGCCTTTTTAAAGCAAATGTATCATTACTTAGGCACTGTTGTTGGTGCCCAACACACTGAACTCAGTTAAGTGAATACAATAAATGACATTGATTAAATTTTATGCCATAATACATATAACTATTTGGAAATTTGTATTTCATCGCATCCCCAAAACTTTTTAAAGTGTATTTAAGTTGAAAAAAGAAAGTACTCAAAAACTAGTAGCCTGAATTCAGTTCTTTTTTTGTGTAGGTATTGACCTTTTGTTGTGTTACTGCCTCTTTCTCTCACTTCTTAGGCCAAAACCTACCATAGGTAAAGCCTAATAAATTCTTGTGTACGATATACTGATTTGAAAAACATATTGTTGTCTCTGTATTGCTCTCTCTTTAGTGCTAAGTTTATTTGTTCAATCTCTGCCCCATGCTTGGCAGCTACTGCTAGCCAGGGCTGGGACATGGCCCCAAGTCCAGATAACTCCTTCTCCTGGGACTGCTCACCAGAGGCAGAGATTTGACCCTGTTCTGTTAAAAGGCATTATTTAGCTCCCTCAGCCTCAGGCAATCTTCAGCACTATGTTAGCCAGCATCCTTGAGTGCCCTTGCACCTCCTCTCTCGTGGCACATTCTCATATAATTTCAGAGGCATATATAAAAATACTCCACCATGACCACTATAAGAGTAGTAGTGATGATATAGGAAGGCAGCAACAGAAGTGCTATGTAGATCCCTAGGCAATGTGGTCATGAGCCCATCACTGTCAAACACAGTGTTTGGCTGTGTGTCCCAGCATAGCCACCAAGTCCGCTGCTACCTTACCTGCATCTAATTTCACATTAATCTCAATTTAACAAGTGAATGAATACAGACGGCTCACAATAGAGACGACATATTTCTTCTGGGATGAACCATAATGCAACAACAGCTACTAATGTGTTTTCAACAAAAAGGATGTATTTCCTAGGCGATTACTTTCTTTTCAAATAAGGGATTGTCTTGGTCATGGTAGTCAGTAAGGACCTTGCTTATACTTAATGCGAGGTTCCTTATGCAGCACATGCACCATAATCTTGTTTCCTTTGACATTTCTCACACGGGCTAATCCTTTCCTGCCTTGTGACTAGGCCTGAACTCTCCTCATGATTTTATCTCAAAACAATCAGCAAACTCCTAAACCATAACTTCTGTGCCCTGTCTATAACAATACAGATGTGTTGATTCAGTGTGAAAATATGTTTTACTAGTTAATTCACCTACTAAGTCTGATTCAGACTTGACTTTTTTTCAACCTATTGGTCAATTAGTTGTTGCCAATATACACAAAATTAAATCTAAACAGGCATACTTTCTGCCATCAAAGAGATAAAGGTAAAATTGCCCATGACAGCACTAGATAATATTTCCTGTATATATGTTGTGATGTATGAAAGGGAACAGGGACTGATATCAATAAACCCTGTGGTTTTCTGTAACTCTTGAAGGCAAAGCATCTTCCAGCTCCTGCAAGGAAAGAAATTCTTGGTAATCTGGAAGCATTATAAAAGCAAAGTGCACAGCCCATACTATTGCAAGCTATTAATAAAACTTATACAGCCATCACTATGCTTTTCCTTTTGTACAGTACTATCTACTATGTGCTGAGCAGGAAAATATTCTGAAGAAGTCAGAATTAGTGGCCCATTTTGGCCTTTTTTACTATAGGTCTTTGAGCCTTTGAACAGATGTGCTTCTGAGACACACAGAATCATAGAATGGTCTAGGGACCTCTAGAGACCATCTTAGTCCAACCTCAAGCAGGGATGCCTAGAGCATATAGCACAGAGGGGCATACAAGTGAGTTTGGAAGAGAAGGAGATTCCACAACCTCTCTGGGAAGCCTATTTCAAGGCTCTGTCACCTTACATGTGAGGAAAGAAGTTCTTCCTCACATGCAGATGGAGCTTTCTGTATTTCAACTTGTACCCATTACCCCTTGTCCTGTCACTGGCCGCCACTGAGAAGAGCTTGCCCCCTACATTCTCCCCTCAAGTACTAATACATACTGATCTGATCTCCTCTTGATCTTCTCTTTTCTAGACTAAACAGACCCATCTTGCTTGGTCTTTCCTCATATTAGAGATGCTCCACTCAATCATTTCTGTTGCTCTATGCTGAAACCCCCTCTAGAAGTTCCATACCCTCTTGCACTAGAGCCCAGAACTGCACACAGTACTCTAGGTGCACCCTCACCAGAGCTGAGTAGAGGGGCAGAATCACCTCCCTTGACCTGCTGGCAACGCTCCTCTTGATGCAGGGCAGAATCCAACTGGATTTCTTAGCCTCAAGGGCACATTGTTGACTCATGGTTAACTTTTGTTAACTGACTCCCAAATCCCTCTCCACAGAGCTGCTTTCCAGCAGATTACTCCTTAATCTGTTCCAGTATCTGGGATTATTCTTCCCCAGGTGCAGGACCCTGCACTTGTCCTTGTCCATCCTCTTCAGGAGGTCATGGAGAGCTTGGGAGGTGCCAGAGGATAGGAAGAAAGCCAGCATCACTCCAGTTTTCAAAAAGGGCAAGAGGGAGGAGCTGGGAAACTACCAAGCAGTCTCACCTCTGTCCCTGGAAAAGTGTTGGAGCAGATCATTTTAGAGATCATCTCTAGGCATGTGAAGGGAAAGAAGATGATCAAGAGTAGTCAGCATGGATTCATCAAGGGGAAGTTATGTTTGACGAATCTGATACGATGGAATGACTGGCTGGATGGACAGGGGGAGAGATGTAGATGTTGTCTACCTTGACTTCAGCAAGGCTTTCAACACTCCCATAATATCCTCAAGGGAAAGCTCTGGAAGTGTGGGTTAGATGTGTGGAGAGTGAGATAGATTGAGCACGGATGCTCTGGCTGGATGACAGAGAGTGGTAATAAATGGAGCAGAGTCCAGTTGGAGGCCTGTGGCCAGTCGTGTCCCCCAGGGGTCAGTATTGGGCCTGGTATTGTTCATCTTGTTCATCAGTGACTTGGACGAGGGCATAGAGTGCACCCTGAGCAAGTTTGCAGATGATACCAAACTGGCTGGAGTGGCTAACATTCCAGAGCTGTTATTCAGAGCAATCTAGACAGGTTGGAGAGTTGAGCAAAGAGGCATCTCATGAGGTTGAGCAGCTGAGCCTGCCAGTTCCTTCAGCACTGTTGGGTGTTGCCCATACATTTATGGGCATCTGGGTCCATACATTTATGGGTGTTCAGTTTGCCTAAATAAGCCCTAACTCAATCTTCCTTGACCAGGGGAAAGTCTTCCTCTCTCTTGGTTATCTCTCTTGTCTCTGGGTTCTGTGGTCCATGGGGACTAGCCTTAGCAGCAGAAGTGAAGAAGGCATTTAGTAACTCTGCCTTCTCTGCATCCTCTGTCACCAACGGGTCCTCTCCATTCAGCAGAAGACTAACATTTTCCCTAGTCTTCCTCTTGTTTCTAGTGCCCTTCCTGCTGCCCTGATATCCCTTGCTAACTCTAATTCCAAATGGGCCTTGGCATTCCTCATTGCATCCCTGCATTCTCTGGCAGTGTGCCTATATTTTTCCTATGTGTTCCGGCCTTTCTTCCACATTATGTATGTGCTCTTTTTTCTCATTAAGTTTACCCAACAGCTCCTTGTCCATCCATATTGGTCTCCTGCCCATATTGCTCAGCTTCTTTCTTGTAGGAATGCACCAATCCTGAGCAAGGAGAAAGTGCTGTTTGTGTATTAGTCAATATACACTCTAGCTATAATGTTTAACAAATACTGTTGGACTGAGTGCATTTTCTTTCCTAACAACTGCAAGTTACATGGAATTCATATGAATGGGGCTAGATTTTATTAGTGAAGTCTGCTTGATATCTTTAGTTGCTTTAAAATTTTTTTACACATAACTTCATTTATCTTCCATTTACTGTGCAACTTTCACTTCTAACTCCACCACAGTCATATTTACCTCACTCTTATACTTTATCTCCATTTTTTTTGAATAACGATGCATTAAATATCAAAATGATCTGTAATCGTCTATGATGATTGAAGTAAAATATCTTGTGAATAACACAACATGATGGTTCTTGGTGTGGGTTTATACTCCCCACCTTGTCAATAAGATACATGTGTCTCTGGTGTTTGGTGCTTTCTGAACATATAGTTACTATTATTCTTAGCACGTGTGTGACTGATTGTTTCCAGAATGAACACAAGGCAGTATCACTGTGTCTGGTAGATGCAGGCCACACTCCCAACAGTGGGCTTGTTTTTATAAATTGGTTAAATGGCTTCCAGAGAATGATGTGCTGAACTATTTGGGGCACATGACTTTTAAGCAAATGATGAAAGGATTTCCAAGTAGTTCCAAATGGTCCATACTTGCTTTGTTTAGAGGTAAGGCATATTAGTCACCTGGAAAGTATCCATAAAATATTTAGGCGGTGACAGAGTAATTTATTTAATCTTTATTTTGATTCTTAGCACTATATTTATTTGTAGTGGGACATTACCATATTAATAAGAAGTTCATATAAAACTATAAAGAATTGATTTTTTTGCTCATGTTTTAAATCAATATGGAGTTGGTTTATATATATTTGCATTTAAAGAAAAAGTCACTTAATATACACCACGAAAATTATTGTCACAGAATACATAGTTTTCTGTTAAAAAATAGTCTCAGACTTAATTTTGGTCTCATAAGTAAAATTATTGAAATAATTTTAATTCTTATGATGTTATTAAAAAATTAAAGTAGTTGATAGCATAGGTCAACAGAAGAAGACGCCTAATTATTCAGGACTACTTTATTTTCTACCAGTTTATGAAGTGATTTAGATTTAACTCACAAAATGATTTAGAAATAATACAAAATTAACAAGGTTTCAAGGTTGCCCAAGGGCAACATAGCAAATGTAGAAGAAAAACCCCTTGTTTTCATCTTTCAGTGTGTCTCTTAGAAATAACTTCTTTGTAAGACATATGAATAAATGTTTCTTATCCCAAAGGAAAGTGTTTTCCTTTGTGCTTCTAATATATGGTTGTATTAGACTGAACTCTGTCATTATTTATAATGATTAAAATGGCCCCTACTCAAATCTGAAGAGCTATGTCTTTGAGAATTGTGATTTAATTTGTGTTTGACTAAAAAAAAAAAAAGCCAGAAATAAGAAAATTCTTAATGACTTTCAGTTCTCTTGTGGAAAAAAAGAAAAAAAAAAAGGTATTTTTGCCTTGTCAGGAGTACCTCCCATACCATTCTTCCCTTAATATAGTTGATAGAATAACAGTAAATATTTTGATTTGCTTTGTTTTGTTTCTGTGGAAAGAAGATAAATCTCTTCTCCAACATGATAAATAAACTAGCTGCTTTTCAAAATCATGTTTTCAGCTAATATTTTGACATTTATTGCTTTACCAGAGGTATAAGTTACTCTTACCACCAACATGAACTAACACCACCAACATGAATAAATCAACTTCATACTTTTTCTACAAACTATTAGTTTGGTACCATTCCATTAATGTTTTTTAAAATGCACTACTGAAATAATAACAATGTCAATGATGCCAAAGCCTGAGTAATCTCTAGACAGTGCTAGTAGCTTTCAGAACAACTCAGTGCACTAATTCCTTCATACACTTTTCTCAGTATAGTCTTTCAATTCTAATTGCTTTTTTACAGTAGTATGTTGTCAAGATGGTTTGCAGGAGTTGCTTTCTACTGATTTATTATATTGATATTTTGAAAATATTGATTATATTTTACAATATTAGTTTTCTGGTACCTCATGAAAACCAGCCTTTGCATTCTGCATATATACTGTTTAATCTGCATGTTTTTAAAGAAGACCAAGAAAAAAAGTAGAGGAAAAATAAGTGATCACTTTCTAAAAGATGCAAAAGAATACCTAACTCTTTTGTTTTGCAAAATAAAGTCAAATGGAGTCAACTGTCAACTGACTTATGAGAACAGCTGTTTGTTTACTGATGTTGATTCTAGCAAGGATCAAGTAGCTTCTATGAATATTGTGTGTCCTGGTAGAACTGTCTTGAGTATCTAGCACAGGTTTTCTGTCGGGTGTTGCATTCAAAAAAAGTGTTAGCATCTTGATTATCTGGAGAGTAAGATGAGCTTTGCTACCTTATTATATCAGCAT
>JAUBOD010001112.1:1270508-1280508 GCA_032353885.1 Nothura maculosa | reverse complement strand
TTTTCAAGCAAAAATTATTAAGTTAGCTTGCTAAGCCGGGGTTATTATTGTTATTATGATGCTTATGTTCATTTTATGGTTAATTATGGATCATACATATTCTGTTTTAGAGAATCTAGCATGTGACTCATACTGTTCCTCCATTTGAATCTGTCACCACTTACACTACACAGATGAATGTTTTATGGATTTTTTTCTTTATATCTCAGATATTTTAATTTCCACTGGGCTACATAGCACTTCAAGTATTATGAAAATTTTTATTTTTATAATTTCATCATATATAAGAGTATAATTTGGAGATTGTAGTACATAATACCATGCAGTTTATTCTTATTTTAAATGAAGGTGCAGTTATACACTCCAACAATAAAAGTAATCACAATGTCACTATATGCTTTTTAATGCCACCTTCTGCAGATGGAGTAATAAAGTAATAAGTAATAAAAAAAGAGAGTTTTCTGGTAAATCAATGCAAAACAAACAAGCAAAGGAAATTGAAAGCTTTTTCTTAGTTATCAAATAAAGCATAGATGTCTTTTGCCACACTCTGGTGAATCAGGTCCTAGACTATAATAGGTATTGGGAGTGTGAGTTGTTCTCAGTTTCTTTCTTAGTTTCCACCCTCTACTCTCAGGATGCAACAGCTGCTTCATTCTAAATAGCTTTGTAAAATGAAAAATAGAGAGTGTTATTACACAACACTGCAAAAAACAACAAGGTATATTCAGGATATCCCATCCTTCAAATTAATTCTGCAGTATGCAGAACTACATTTGGACGAACTTCTCCAGAATTGCTTATGAGATTTTAGTCTAAATCCTGTATTGACCTCCCTTAAAATAGATTGTTAAGACAAATGGAGGTCTGGAATGACTCTCCAAATTATCTAATTTCTTTCAAACTGTCATAGAAGGTGCTCAAGGCACTCAGCCAGCTAGATCTCCTTTATAACCCTTATATTTGTCAGTCCTCTTTGATAAGCAATTCTTTTTTTCCAAGAAAAACTGATGAATATGTAGGCAGTTTCAAGTCTGTTAGGTGCACTTGTGATATGACTTTCTCCTGCTTTAGTATCAAACCTTAGTTGTTTATCATAACTATCGTCAGTCCTTTTTGCCATAAACATACTAGGTGTATGTCTCCTCTCTGTTTCTTTCCCTGATTCCATGAGGTATAAAAAGTAATGTGAAAAGATAGCCAAAAGTAACACCTGCAAAGTGCTGAAGAAAATTAAAGCACACTTCTGATTAAGGTCTGAACACATAATAAATCACAGTCATATTTCCAAATCTGATATTTGAAGAAATTTGAAGAGATTGTTTGATTTTCGGCACAGTTTACTACACTTTGGCAGGAATCTAGACATACTGTAGTGTGAGCACCACACTGCACTAGCAATAAGAAAGAGAAACAATGCAAGCTTCCAACAAAAGGGTCCACAATAGTGAATCCAGAGGAGAACTCAGCAGGTATCTTCTCTCAGATTGAGGACTATATATGAAGCTCTCCTCTCTTTTCTTTCCCTTGACTATTTAGAGGTACAGTCCACTAGAAAGACTTCAGATATCTATGTCAGAGAGATCTGGTCACTTCAATTTCAACTTATTCTTTGGAAGGTAATATCAAAAAAAAAAAAAAAAAAAAAAGAAACATAGGTAGAGGTCATTTGTACACTGACCTTTACACTGTACTTCTACACTGACCTTTATCTGGCAGAATATGTCACATTCGCCTCACTTTTATGTAAAGTTCTTTTTACTTCCAAATCTATGTCTTACTCTCTCTTGCTTATTTATCAATATGTTCTGATCAGCTTATTCACATAGTCAATGTTGAACAGTCAGTGTTAAAAGCTCTCAACCCACCACTCATGCAAATGCAAATGTAGAAAAAGATCAGTCTTGCTCTGTGTATCCCTGACAAGGGACACAGTTCCGAGGCCTTTGTCACTCATTAAAACTCACCTAATTAACGTCTTCAGCAATGTAACACTCTTTACCAATAGTTGGACAAAAAGTAGTAGTCTCTCCTCGGTGTGGAGTACGGTCATACAAAATCTCAGCAGCTCCAAAACTCTTTCAGATTAAGTACAAGACTATTATAAAAGCTGCTGTAGTGGGCTATGTGCAATCTCTTACATGTTTTTCTTTCTTGGCAGAGTTTGAACCTCTCTCTCTTTAATCTAAGATTTTATGACATGAAGCATGCCCCTGCTGTAGCTGTTGTAGCACCACAGGTTGACAGAAAAATTCTGGTTAACTGGGTTACATTGGAGTTGACCAAATGCGTATGCAAAGCTAATCTAAATTATGCCCAGACGCACTGGCTCCCACAAAGCTCTACAAGGGCAATTTCCATCATAATATTATAAGGAAACATCTTTGCAGGCTATACAAAATTGCTTATACGTTGATATATAATAGGCAATTTATAGGCAGAATACACACTGAATCAAGAGATCAAGTGTATTAGATAAAGACAAGTCTTCAGATAACAATCTCCAGAATGTGTTCTTCAGGAGTTTTGAGAAGGCGCATGTACAGCCTGAAGTTGTTCATAGCAGTAAATAAACAGTATTATGCATTTGCCTCCTTACTGGTCTTAAAAAAGGCCTGGAAATACTTCTGCATGACCAGCGATCATATTTGAGAGTAGCTAGCACAACTGGAAGTTGTTTAGAGTGAAGAGAAGGGAAAAGTTGAGATTTACAAGAGAACAGTGGAAAGACTTCAGAAAATAGATGCCAAAGGCACCTATGAGATACAGGAACCTTTGTCAGCTAAATAGCACAGCCTGATAATCAGGGTCAATTTCCATTTTTGAGATCAGCTGTTTATTGTATCAAGCAGAAGGTTGAGCCTGGGCTGCCAGAGCCAATCATCTAATTCTCTAAGGCAGAAAAATAAAGTATGAAAAAAGGAATCACAGGCCTGCTATTTTATTCAGGTTTTATATTTATTTGTCTTACAAGCAAGAGCAGCAAAAAAATATTTTCTCACCACAGTAAAAAATAAGTCAAAATCAATTTAGGGCCCAGAAGACTAACATCCATTTGCTAACATCCCTATATTATCATCTATATCCTGTAGAAAAGTCCCTTTAGGAGTTATCGATTAAAAACATTTGCAGAAAAAGTATCTATGCTGGCCCGCCAAGGAAATATTGCACTAACTCATTCTTCTGCAGGAGAGACAAATGTCCAGGAAATGACAGAGTCCTACAGACTGTGCTATAATTTTCTTTTTCTCCTTTTTTTTTTTTTTTTTTTTCTACTTCTAGGGAAAAAAGGAAGGCCAAAGAAGACAGTTATCCACAGATATCTTCTATATAACAGTCCAACTATATCTAATTAAGTGCAAACATAGTTGGTCTGAATGCAAGTCAGAACATCCTATGTTTCAAATGTCCCTAAAATAATGGGTATATGGTGATAAAGTGATACTTGTAGTTATAAGATAGTAGAGGATATTATATAGGTGATAAAGATGGATATTCACGGCATTTCAAGGAACTTTGAGTCATAGAAAGTATTTGTTGCTTTAAAACGGTAGTTTTTCTGTGGAAATAAGACCTGAACTGAGCGACAAACAAAATTATAATGAAGGCCTATCCAGATCATCTATTGACATATCGTAAATAGCACATTATGTGCCACAACAGCCTTGTAATATAACTAACTGCATTATTATTTGACTCTACATAGCATGTAGACTCATTATAATATGAAACAGCTGTTATTGACATGAACATTTCACCTCAAATCACAATAGGATTTCCAACATACTCAAATTCCCAACAGCAGCCATTAGAGAAAGAAAAAAAGCTATGAGTGATATTAACAATATGATGATTTGTGCTAAAAGAAAATAAGCCCCCAAACCCAGCAAACTTATATGTTTTAAATGCATATGTACATAAAACCTACTGAGACATATGTTTTAAAAGAACTGACACACCAGCCAACTAGGAACTGCAGTGTAGGAGGTCTATGTGAGAGCTTTCAGTAAATATTGTTGTGGTACTGTTGTACTGCCTTGGGGGCTTGGGAAAAAAATGAGCTTTATTGAGTGAAAAAAATAACAAGATGAATGAGGCATAGGAAAATCTTAGGAAGGAAATGTTTCTCAGGTTTGTTTCACTATTCAAAAAGGGTATGATGGGATCTTTCTTTGGCAATCTTTTGGTTAGATGTCAAAAGTGCAAAGTGTTAATAAAAGAAGAAAAATGTCTTCCAGAAATATTGTAAGGAAATATTGTTTGCATGGTTACGGACAAAAGAAGTCCCAGACTACATGAACTATATGGTTATTTTGATGTTTCCATTCTCATGTCTAAGAAGTATCTCCTTCAGTAGTCTTGTAAATTCATATGTAGGTGCAATAAATTATTAATCAGATTTAGTGTAAAAGAGAGTTGAGCACATATATATGCTCATATATATATATAAAGTATCTTCCTTCTTCACTAAGTAAAACTGCATTTCCTCTATCCAGTTCTCATGCTCTCATCCTCCGTCTCTTCTCATTGTAGGGTGGCTTTGACATTTAGTCATCAGGGCCAATGACAGCTGAAGGGAAAAAGATGGGACCTATTTGGTCTCTTCCAACAGCTCAAGAATCAGGCTGATCTGTACAGGAATATATAAAAGAAACTTGTTCAGCTTACCTCAGGAAAAATGGTTGTGTGCCATGATGTGGCATAAGGATGGTGTGATTATTATTCACAAGTAAAAGAATTTTTAAATCTGTAAAAGCTTCATACAATAACCTGAATTCCGGATTTCTGGACATCAGTTATTTGGAAGGCCTAGAAGCTCTGTGTCATTGGCTTCACCATTCTGCATACATGTTTTAATTGTCACAGACCAAGCTGAGTGAGGTTTTATCACTGAATATAAGCTCACATTTAGCCTCAGTTGCTGTTATCAGCATTTTGTCATCTTGATTACTTTGAAAGAAACTGTGATATTAGATTTGGCTAAATAGAGATACTTCTGACCTGACTTCAGTCGTCTTTCTGTAAGATGACTTTCCTCTTGCAGTGAATGATTCAGTCTTGACTGAGAGTAAAACATTCACTTAAAGCACATTTTAAATATGTTTATTTGTTACAAATGTTGCTTTGGTAGAGTTCCAAGACTATTGATAATTGTATATAATTTCTATTTCAATTTTGACTGAATACTAGATATTATAAAATCTATTACTTTGAAGTTATTTAATTACCGTTTTGCATGCTGAATCTGGGTAGCTTGATTTTTCAGTATCTACTTATATTCTCTGGCAGTTTTTCTTTAGCTTTCATGGAAATTTCAGTCTTTTTACAATATCTGACCTTAAATTTTTCTCAGTAGTATTTTCTTTGAAAGAACTCTACTTTGTACATGACTAGTTTGTCTGAAGAATCTTTTGCATAGATTGAGATGGTTAGATATAACAAGTGTATCCCTTTTGGACTTAGTCAGTGTCTTGGAAACATTGAAATTTCTGTTAAAGCTACTAAAGCATAACACTGGGCATCATGTTCTAGGATTCTCTGCAACTCATCAAGTTGCACGATTCACATGACCTTAATGCCGGATAGCTCTCCAAATTTGAAATTGATGTTTCTGTATGATCATCAAGCTATGCAGAAAAGACAGTCTTGAAATATTAACTTTTGTTAGGATTCTTTAGGCACAATTTTGAAAGTATGTCACTGTATATACATTAGTTTCCTAGCATGCTAAGTTCATAGTAATGAGAATATTTATTTAGTGATTCCTTGAGCTGTATTTTGTTCAAGTTACATTTGGATACCAACACCATTATTATTAGCTAGATTATATAATGGTGCCTCTGATGAGAACTGATATACATATTTAAAGTCAACATTATATCCTTAATTACCGTTTTATTTCTGCCAATGTATAAGTTGTCTTATACAAATCAATAAATTAAGGAAAAGTAGTGTCATTACTGATTTCATAAGTGAAACATTTTCTGATCTCATGTCTGATTTAAACTTGTGGGACATAGTTAAGAATAAGACCAAAAGAACAGAAATGACTTCTCAACTTAATGATGCTATAATACTTATGATTTTAGATCATTATGCAATCCCTTATAAGAAAGAAAAGACCACTTAAAAAAAAAAGTGAATGTCCCTTGGAGCTCTTTTGCTTTCCAATGTTTTAGCTCTAAGAATCAAGCCAGAGACAGAAGAACGACAACCTGTTTCAGCTGAAGAAGTATAATGAGGCTGAAAAATCTGAAAAATCCATCTATAAAGAGAGTCCATAATGTTTGAAACAGAAGAGAAGGGGGAAGGATAAGCATGTCATCCTTAGCTAGGCACAGAGGAAAGGAGATTTAGTTTTCTGAGTCTTTTCTCAACCATAGAATCTGATATTCCACCTATGCTGCTAAATAAAAGCAAAAGAACTGATATTTTGTTGTAAGATTGTGTTGCCAATTAGTTGAATTCACCATGTTTAACCACTTCTTGAAAAAAATTATTTTGCAGAGATCTGGCTGGAGTGATCCAACAGCAGTCAGGCAAGTGTTAGCAATTAAGCAGTAGGAGTGACCTGTTTCAGTGCTGACCTCAATCTCTGGCACTTTTTTATTTCACAGTAGAGGTACCTAGAGAGTCTTTTAAACTAGCTGCATCCACTGGATCCAACCAATGCTCCAGAAAAAAGAAAAAAACTTCAAGAAAAAATCAATATCTGTAGAGTGTAA
Source organism: Nothura maculosa (assembly GCA_032353885.1). Classification (NCBI taxonomy): domain Eukaryota; kingdom Metazoa; phylum Chordata; class Aves; order Tinamiformes; family Tinamidae; genus Nothura; species Nothura maculosa. Next base: position 1,273,783 of record JAUBOD010001112.1, on the reverse strand, counting down.
CAATCTCTAGTGCAAGAGTCTGTCCAAGCTACAGCAACTAGCCTAAAATGAAATTCATATATTCTTTCGTTTGTAACCTCTGTCTTTTCCAAAATATTTCATATGTCAGTGTTCTGTTTTGTTTTCTGTGGGAATTTATCATGCTTTTTAGGGCTTAATAAGGTAGATAGCTTAGCTAAAGTACATGATGTAGCATAGCATAGGGCATAGAGCATAGGGAATGCCGTTCAGAAGATCTCGTGATGTCACGGGAAGCTAGAGGCATAATTAATTACTGATAACCCCATGCTGACTAATAGGACAGTAGGTGAGTCTCCCCACCGTACTGGGTGTATACATACAAATCAAACGATGCAATAAACGCCATTTTACTGCATCCTTATATTGGGGTCTATGCTCTATGGCCCAGGGGCGAGTAGAGACCCAGGTCAGTCCAGCTAGCGAACAAGGCTTGCCGACCCCCGTTCGACAACAGTTTTCTTTTTATTATTTCTACTGTACTATTGTATCTATAGATTCTACTGTATATAGACATTACAGAAAGTCTTGATCTATAATCATGCTTAGGGATTTTCAATAGTACTGCTGAATCTAATGCAAATATTAAGGAAAAATAGCAGCTTTTCTGAATTGAGGCAATGTCAATTGACAATAAAGAATGACAGATAGTCTAAACTATATTTTACATAAGATTTAATTGAATGTTCATATTCTTTCTCTGTAAAGATGAAATGGACTTGGTTAAGTCAAAGCCTAGGCAGCAGGTACCCAGAAATCACCTCTGGCTAAGTAGTCTATAGATGTTATCCACTCTACCAAAGCAGAAAGATAAACTGAAGGCTGTCAGTTCTCCTATTGAAAAACAAAAACAAAAGGCTGCTCTTAAATTCCTGGAATAATAGGACCATCATGAATCTTAAATCCGGATTAATTCTCTTTGGCAGCTTAATGCCTTTTTAAAGCCATGTAAGCAAGGAGTGAGGAAGCAAATGATTGGATTTAAAATACAGACTGGAGTTTGAATCTCTATAGGAAACCTATGTTTTCATACTTAATTGAACAGATGTATTTATCTCAAATATGATTTACTGTACAGCAGTACTTATTTTAGATGATCTTTTAGTGAATCAATGATTATACTTACTGTTATAATTTTTTTATTTACCCAAAGATCACCTTCTTTTACCAGCCTTTTCCTTCTAAAGAAATATTCTTCAATATTTCTCCCAAGGGACATAGTTTTATAGCAATAACCTTGTCAAACTTTTTATAAGAATATATTGTAAAGCTAAAACTTTAAGAGGGAAGATTTAGCCAAAACCAATTCTTTATTTCCCAATCTGAAATATAGTAAATTTATTAATTTTATACTCTTATATAAATAGATAAATTTTAATAAGCAACACTACTGGTGTCTCACAACCTGTCAGGAATGGATCCATTACTTTATGTATTATTATGCTTTGTCTGATAATATTGTGTCTTGTCTCCAAAGAGAGAATAGAAGTAAAATACATTGAAAGGGTAGCATTTTGGAGGACAACATTTAGTTGGGGATATAACTTAGGTGTGATTAGGATCTTAGGATAGAGATTAGCTAAATCATAAAATAAAGTAGAAGGGGAGTTGGTGTACAATCTAGTGATGAAAGTGATAGGTGAAAATGATAGGTGAGAAAAGATAGATCAGAGTGGAACCATGCCAAAGATACTGTGAGAGGCAGATTCAGAGGAGACAGACTTAAGATCAGTGAACACAGAGATGAGAATTTCAGGTAAGACTCTTAGTCTTTTGGTCTTTTTTGAGAAGAAAACACTTTTTTTTTTAACTATTCACTACTTCAATCTCCTTTGTGAAAAACGATCTTATTTTCAAATGTCTTTATACTGGAAGAGAAATCATTGAGATCAGTACTCTATAATATCAATTATCTTTTTCTGTTTGCCATCAACAATTCTAGTATTAGATTTTTCCTCCATTTTGTGGAGGAAAAAAAATCTGAAAATACATTCAAGCATATCAAATTGTCAAGCCAGTTTCCACAGTGGCAAACAACAACTTCGCCTTAGAACAACTCTGTAATTAATCAGGGTTTGATTTTCACCTTGGGAAAAAAAGAATTCATCTAACTGTAGCTTGTCATTCTTTATAATTTTCCCTTTTTTTCAAGTGAAAATATGTATTCATGTGCTAGAAAGTTTGTTCTGTCAGTTTAAAGGTCACAGCACAGTATAGAGATGAAGTAATTGTCATAAAAAGTGTTATATTTCTGTTTTAATATAAACATCTGTCTTTTGGTGGTGTAGTTTCTGTTGCTTTCCATTTGATGAAATGTAACTTTGTTCTATAATGCTTTTGAGCACAGATGCTCCAAGTGACTGTGCTGTTGAATACAAACAAAGTTCATACCGTTCAAGATATTTTTCACAAATATTTTTATTTGCATCAAATTCATGAAGAGTTTGTAACAAGACGAATTTTAGAAATGCATGCAAACTCTGAAGTTGCACAGAAATACTTTGTTTAAACTAGTTCTGGTTATTGCTAAAAGCATATTTTGTTCTTCAGTGGAGCGTGACTTATGAAAATGATAGTAATATCCATATCTTGGAGTTATTTGGCATTTACAACTTTTTCAGCTTCATAAAAGTTCAATGGATGCCTCATCCACTTGCATAACAAATTTGCATCTACTATACTGTTTCAAAAAGCTTTAAGCATTTAATATACTACGTTACCGACAGAAAGTTAATAAAGGTCAAAACTAATGAAAAGATGCAAAATAGCTAAGCGTGATGTAATTAGTGCAATGACATACAATATCATCTTTTCCGTGCATTTCACTAAGCAAGACGCCATACTGATCAATCTTCCAGTCAAAATTTTAAGTCTCTTTCAGAGACTCTCTACTGCCTTTGTCCCTTCCAATTGGCATCACAAAAGTATTAGAGCTGAATTCTCTGAGGCTGTATAAATCAGGGGAAGTTAATGACCATGTGTTTTGTTAGAGTGAAATATCTTTCTTCCAGCATGATGGTAATATGTTTTAGTATTGTAGTCAGAATATTGTTAATAAACAATTGTGTCAATAATTATTTCTGCTTCTATAGTATTAATCGTTATTTAAGCCTGGCAAATATAATTTATTTTGCCAGTCAGTAATAGTTTTAACTATAATGAACCTTGTATCTGCATAACCTTGTCATATAGGTGGATAAATCAGTATGAACATATATAACCCCAAATGTCTATAGCTAGTAGTCTTTTGCAATGTT
>JAUBOD010001112.1:1245674-1267389 GCA_032353885.1 Nothura maculosa | reverse complement strand
AACGAGAACTCAGATGTCATTTCCTTCTGAGGACCAACTCTTGTATAAAAGATGCTACCAGAATGTTTTAAAATATCCCTGTGCCATAGGAGCCTCTCATTCCTTGTGCTCACTCCTTCACCTCATATACAGGTGATAGAGTTAGGCAGTTTTGAAATTGACTGATTTTCAAAATCACAGCAATCAGAGAAAGGAGTTTCTGGATCCCATCCAAACTTGGTCTCTCAAATCAAACCAAGGTCCCTCTCTGGGTCTTATTTATATAGTGTTCCTATGAAGTGGGGGGGAAACTGATCTTATTAATGAAAATAAAACTAGAATGTACTCTCTTCTTACTTAACTTGTACAGAAGAGTTGGACATCAAAATCTCTCATCACAAGGATTAGAGAGAAATAAATACCTGCAGAGATGATATCTCAGATCTATGTTCAGTGCTGTGTTGCAGTGAGAAGAACTGGGCTCTGCCAATTACATCATTTTCACTTAATGGGAGCATAGAATAATAATTCAAACATAAATACCTAATTCCAATGTGCTTAAATTAGGTCAGATCAATTGCAACTTAAAAAAACAAGGATTTTGAGAGAGGTTCAAATCCGTACTTTCCTTTGTATCAGGATAACAGGGGGTACCACCTTAAAGTGTATGAATACTTCAGAGATATCAAAATGAGATCCAAAGGCAGAAAAGCATTCTAATTTCTTACCAATAATTTAGGTAAAAACATATATCTTCAGAGATATCTGAAAGTACAACTAACAGAGGCAGCAGATAGGCACAATAGTTGGCAGAGAAGCATTTTTTTTTTCCAAATTCTAGCAGAATACGCTTTCTCAGATATGCTTATGACATCATTGGGGAAGACATCATAACCAAAGAATGTCTTCCCCAATGGCTGTTGGAGTCACTGAATCAGCTGTGTCAGAGGCTTCAACTCAGATCCTCTGTTAGAAGATGCATTTCTACTCCTGTCTGTGGGGAGTGTTTGAGACCTCTACACGAGGGCCTGGTCTGACAGGCAGTTCTCTTATAAAAGGTGTGATACTGTTGATGAGCAATGTCTACAGGTAAAGTTGTTACAGGAGGAAGACAGTAGATTGTGTAGCACTCAAGAACATGAGCAGGAGACAGAGTAGAACATACTGTTGCAGGAGTCACAGCTCCCCACAGTAGTAGAGTCAGAGGCAACACAACTCTGATATGCAGATGATACCAAGCTGGGTGGAGTGGCCGACACTCCAGAGGGCTGTGTTGCCATTCAGAGGGACCTGGACAGATTGGAGAGTTGGGCAGAGAGGAACCTCATGAGATTCAACAAGGACAAGCACAAGGTCCTACTCCTGGGAAGGAATAACCCCAGGCATCACTACAGATTAGAGACTGACCTGCTGGAGAGCAGCTCCATAGAGAGGGACCAGAGAGGACCGCAGAGAGGTTGACACCAAGTTAACCATGAGTCAGCAGTGCCCTCGTGGCCAAGAAGGCCTATGGGATTCCGGCCTGCACCAGGAGGAGTATTGCAGCAGATCAAGGGAGGGCATCCTGTCCCTCTACTCTGCTGTGGTGAAGTCATACCTAGAGTACTGTACGCAGTTCTGGGCTTCCCAGTATAAGAGGAACATGTAGCTTCCAGAGAGGGTCCAGCGGTAGACAACAAAGATGATTAAGGGACTGGAACATCTCTCGTATGAGGAAAGATTGAGTGAGTTGGGCCTGTTTTCTCTGGAGAAGAGAAGGCTGAGAGGGGATACAAATAACATGTATAAGTACATGTAGAGGGAATGTAGGGAGGAAGGGGCCAAGCTCTTCTCATTGGTGGACAGTGACATTATAAGGGGTAATGGATGCAAGTTGCAACACAGGAAGTTCCATCTCCATGTGAGGAGGAACTTCTTTCCTGTGAGGATGACTGAGCCCTGAAACAGGTTGTCCAGGGAGATTGTGGAGTCTTCTTCTCTGGAGATCTTCCAAACTCACCTGGATGCCACACTGTGCCACATGCTGTAGGTGTCGCTACTAGAACAGGGGGGTTTAGACTAGATGATCTGTAGAGGTCCCTTCCAACCTTAACCATTCTGTAATTTTGTGATTCATTGATTCTGCAGAAGGCTGGAAATAGATCACTTTTCATAAGTAGGGACAGGTTCTTACTCCTCCTGAAGTCTGGCATTTGAGGGAAAGGTTTATTGCTCTCCATGCTGAAGAGAAGCTGGGTATGGCTTCAAGGGAAGCAACTGATTGGCAAACCATCTGCCTTATAGGAACATCCACAAGAAATGTTGAGTGAGTATTGTGAATGACTCCATACTGCAGGGGATGGAGCAACTGATCTGCTGATCTAACTTCTTGTCTAGAGAAATTTGTTGCCTGCCAGACTTCAAATACGGGATATTATGCAAAGTGCCACAGCTAGTTCACACATCAAACTATTACCTGTGCTTCCCTTCCACATAGGCAGGAGAAAGGGGGAGAATGAGAGGAAGAATAAGCACATGCTCCATGTTAACAACTGTCTGAAATGCTAGTGTTCACTGTGGGGTATGAATGAGCAGGGTCACCAGGTCCTTGATCTAGGGGATCGTAAGGTAGATCCACATGAGCCTCTGTGTACACCGCAGCTTGATCCATGCCTTAATTTGGCTCAAGTGTTCACCATGCCCCTTGAAAGGCACTTTCCCTTTTGTTTTACCAGGGGCATTAGAGTCAGACCCTGTATAGGCTTTTAGTGCCTAAAAAGGGTTTGCCACAGTCCGAGGAGGGAGGCTGCCTCTCAGTCATCACCCATAGACTTATCCCACAGGATGACTCCTGTGCTGTCCTGGGTGGCCAGTCATAAACATACTATGATGTCCAACATTTCTCTTGTGCCCAGGCTATTACACCAAGAGTATCCAATCAGTTTCTTGGTTATGCAGCAACCATAGAGTTGCTTTTGTTCTTTGCTTGCTGATGAAACAAGTGCACTGCCTTCCTTGAAGCTGGTTACCTACTAGCAAGGCATCCCATGTTACTCCCCGTTTCCGATAGAACACTGCCCTGCCATCTGTGAAGTGGGCCTCCACAGTTAGCTACAGGGTTTTGGTATCTACTCCCTTGGGACCTGTTTGAGGTTTGCCAACTGATGAAAAGACATTGAAATCACCATGTGGGTCATGTGTATCTTTGCAAATAGGTTGGACAACTTGGTAAGATTTTAAACTAAAAAGGATGAGGGAAGGGGGGAATTATAGAAACAGGATAGATGGCAAAATGAAGCCCAAGCTGGGATGTGTCCAGCAGGTGCATGCAGCCAGGGAAGTGTTTTGGGGACATGACTATGGAAGGACCTCTTGCATACATCCTAGGACATTAGGCTCGATTACCATTCTGAAATGCCTCTACACCAATGCACCTGGCATGGGGAATAAACAGGAAGAATTAGAGATCTGTATGTGATCACAGGGCGTGATCTCATTGCAATTACAGAGACATGGTAAGATAGCTTCGTGACCAGATTGCTATCATGGATTGCTATGAACTTTTTAGAACAAGCAGGCCAGGAATGTGTCTCAACCATTCCGTGATTCTGTTATCTACTAGTTTTCTTCTGCAGTGCCTGTATTACTTCCTTATCTTCCCCTTCCACTGAAGTGTTCACATTTGTTCAATATAAATCAGTGGTGGTCATGTACCAGATGATGTAACAAGTGAAGAAGTGAAGGTAGAGAGGAGCTGAAAGATATGTTATTCAGTTCCAAGGGAATTAATATGTTTCTGTTCCATTCAAGAACTCCTCTATCAATCTGAAGTGCACGTATTTATGAGGCATCATTTGATGCATCCCAGAATGATGCAATCTTTTTGATTTTCATTTCTCATTGCTTTAGCTATCCATTTGCAAAATGGAGATATTATCATCCTGTGAGAGTCATACTGAAATAAATTCAGTAAAGCTTGTCAAGCACTCAGATACTTTGGAAAAGCACACAATCAAACATTCCTCAGTAGTTTGTTCTAAACAGTACAGGTAATGAAGTCGAGGTAATTTAGTAAACTATAGCAATGGACCATCCATCCAGTAGATTGACTGAATCGGGGAACTGGAGAAAAATAATATCTTGTAAAGGTCTCTATTAAGAGGACCAAATTTTCAATTGCAGTGTCAACAATGATTCTGACATACTCTAACCATTGTTAGAGATCTCAGCAGTCTGAACTCCACTGTATAGGCAGCTTTATTTGAAAATCTAAAATTCTAAATTCAGGAAAAAAACTGTATCACCTCTCCATTTTTTTTTCCTAATTAGTTGATTATTTTCTTTTCCTTCATAAACATATTCCCAAACAATCTAATTTATAATGTTTCATAATTGCAATGTTATGAATATTACCACTTTATTTATTATGGAGTTTATTGTTTAGTTCTTTCTTTCAAGGAAAGATAACCTTTCCTTATACTTACTCAATTTAGGACCAGAATACTTGTGAAATTTTAAGGCAGAACAATATATTGTGGTTTATTTGCTGACAAATGTAGTTTAAGTTCAAATATACTTCAGACTGCACTTTCCTGCCCTCCATTACCATTATCTGTGTTCTTACTTTCTTGCTTATGCTATTTTGTAGCAGGAGTACTGAAATTTTTTGAGTATTTTTTTTTAAAACCTAGATCATCAAAGTGACCTGGTTTAAACTGCAACCTCATAAGCAATAGTATCAATGCAGAGAGTGGTAAATAAAGAGCTATCGTGGTAATGAACACTGGAACAAGGAGAAGGGGAATATGACTTCTTCAGCCAACTTTTGCACCAGAGAGAATGTGCTGTATAAATACATTCTTCATTACAGTAGATGAAGACTTAACAAGCCAAGGATTTGAAATATTTGGATGATAATTGAATTTATTAGCTTTCTAAAATAATTAACTGTTGATAGATATAAATGATTATTTTACAAGAACTACAGTGCCTAGAAAGTTAGAAATCCCTAACAGATGTATTTTTGCCCCTATGGGATTAATTTTGATCGGACTAACACATAATTTACAGTCAATCAAATTGGTGCAACATGTAAATAGGAAATATCTTTTGGGATTTCATTAGCTTATTTCAATTATATAATAGTTGCTATTAGAAGAACTTTATTTGTTTATTTATTTAATACCTTATAATATAAAGCTCTAAAGTAAGTGTACAGCAATGCAAACTCCTTGAAGTGAAGGATTTATTCTGTGTGTTTAGGCTCGTCAAAATTTATGAAATATCCACATTCAAGTATGTAAGCATGTTCATGATAACCAGGATCTCTATTAGAAGAATATAGGTTAAATGAAAATTAATATCTCACAATAATGAGCAATTTCCAGGAGAAATAAATAGCTTGTTGCAAGTATTACTGCTCCACTGGATTGCTGAAACATTTGGAAGGAAAAGGAGATTAAATTGATATCATTTGATTTATGCCTTTGAAGCTGCAAGCTTGATGCAGTTATTGTATTATTGATACAATTATTTCATTAGAGTTTTTACAAATAGTGTCATCAAAATACCTATGCACAAAAATATATAGATATATGTTCACAACATGCATCTATATTCATAACATGAGCTACGGAAAAAGAAAATAAGATACCATGTGATGCCATAGATATCTTAGCACCATGGCTGTTTTCACTAGCATTGGCAGATACTCTCCTATTTAGTCATATGATAACTAGGTGAGAAAGACTTAAAAAAATAAATCTAAACCATTTCTTAATAGTTGATTGAATATAAGCAAAGAATTTAGCAAAATTCTATTTTGCTAAACTGATTATGAAAACTGTGCTTTTTCCAAGTAATTTATCAATTTATACAATAGATAGGAAATGGTGGACATGCAGGATCTCACTGACCTTTACAAGAAAAGCAGTTACTACGTATCACTCTGCAAATTACTATTTCAAATTGGCCTCTGTTTTGAGTTTGATGTCTAATCCTTTCTGTGCTTTCTTCAACTTACCTTTATTTGTGGACATTTCTACTAAAGATAAATGTAACTGTTTTTTGTGTAAGCCCTTTACTGATGAGGTTGATTCACAGAGAAATGCTTCTCCTCTAATTCGGTAATTTACTTACCTGTTTTGCATAAGCATAAATGGCAGTCCCTCAGATTTAATCTCCTCCCTTCTGTGTCCATGTTACTAGTACTTTGAGGAAGATATGTCCTTCAGCTTATTCCAAATTGACATCTGTTTCTCCATTTGGATAGACTTTTAAGATTCGCAACTAATGGTGCAGCTGTTGGCCTTTTGCACATGTTGTCTATTCCTTTGAAGACAAAGTATTCATTTTCTTGTTTTACAGAATAAATTTACCTATAGTTTTCTTCAGGGACCACTTTGCTTTAGGCTCTTCAGCATGCTCAGTCTGATGGAAAGGCCATTCTTGAAGTTGTCTTGCATCCCTATGTGAAATCTAGTCACTGCTCCCTCATGAAAGAGGAAAGGCAAAGAAGGTCAAAGCTATATTTATCCTTTTGCAGAATTGTACTGTATGCCATCACAGTGCATTGGATGGTGGAAGAGCATAAAATAGTTTATATAGTCATCTGCACATGGAGAAGTGTATATTTATAATGTGAACCTGAAGCTCATTTTTAAGGCCGTTACATTACATTAGAGTACCACTGGTGGTGTTCATGGTCATATAGAAAAATGTGTATATATATGCCATTTTTCTTTAGCCATGTTTATGGTGTTTTGGTTTTATTCACTTTCAAATATGTGATGACTTGAATGTATGTGTGAGGCCTCGGACGGCAATTTTCACTGCAAATCACTTGAGCACTGAAAACACAAGGGAAACTTAATTACAGTAATTTTGTCATAGAAATGTTATAAAGCATGAAAATAATAAAAATGATTTCATTTTCTTTCAACTTATCAATAGTACACAGCGATACTTTCCTATGAAAATTTATTCTAACACTGCAGTTTGAGATTAAGATTCTTTACTACCCTTAATACTGTTTTATAACATTCATTTGTGTTTGAGTTGGAAGATATGGTTGGAATTAGGGATGGCTGATTTCAAAACCCTTAGAGAACTAATGAAGATTAGTGTAAGTAGCTTCATGACGCATGAAAACTGGAGAGATTTTGGAGAGAAAAAGACAAATCAAGGTTAATTTTTGCCTCCACAGAAGAATGAGAGTGTAGTCAGATTATCTAGTAAGTGCTGCAGAATTCTTTTTGGGGAAAAGAGCTTCTTCATTATATTTTTCTGTGATTTGTTCTAGTCCTGCTGACATAGGCTATTAAAAACCTTGTTTATGTTTTAGAGAGTTTTTTAAAGAGCACTTTGATGCTTTATAGTGTTTGTAGAATGTTCTTTATAGTTAAAATTACATGCTGAGATGGCAGGCTGCTGAGCTAATATATTGTTACACTGATTAAATTGATTAAAAGCTTCATTTTTGACAGGTAAATTGTAGAGCCTGAAATCTTTTATTGCGCATTTCAGTAATTCAGCTCATGTCTTGTCCTATCTAATAATCACTACTCTGCCTCCCTGTTTAGGAATCATCTCCAGTGGATACATTTTCAAACAGCATATTAGCCTCAGATCTGAATTACATGAGTGATAGCATATTGGTATTACAAAAGCCTTATTCAAAGTAATTGCTTGTTCAGTGAAACACATGAAATATATTCCTTTTTCTGTTGTTTTTTTTTTTTTGTTCTTGCTATAAATGAAAATATTTTTCTTACTATAGCTGTGATTGACAAGATTCCATACTATAGAAGCATTCAGTATTCTACTCAGAACAACATATGCTTACTTATAAATGTGGGAGACAGCAGAGAATAAAACCTTTCAAAAATCATTGGAGATATAATAGCTAACTAAGAGAATTCAGTTGGATCAGTTGGATTTTGCAATAAATGAGAAATGTTGATCTATTTTTCATACAGCAGAGAAAATCTAAATTGCTTTAAATGGGTTGACAACAGAAGAAACTAAAGGGAATCTATTATTTGATAGTTCTACATAGAAATGGTGAGTCAATGCCTGCCAAAGATTGTACTTATACATAACACATTTCTGATTTTATATAGGAGTTAAGTGTTTTTCAGGACAAGAGTTGTCCTGGTTAATCAGAGATCAGTGCCCAGGCCAGGGACTTGGTAAGATGAAGAATAAGCTATTTGTCTGTCTTGAAGTATGAAAGAAAGAAGATAAGGATGTCTAGCTAGTTCAAACTAAAACTCCATGTAGCTCACTAACCTGAATTGCTGATTCTGCTTAATGGACTATAGGACCTAGCTTGAAGTTATCAGAAGCTTAAAAGCTTCTGAAGTGGTGGTGACATCCTGCCTACTATATCTGAATGCCACTGATGAGTCTTTCTTTTGAATTTTCCTTTTTGAACCTACTTACACTGAACGTTGCACAGTAGCTTTTGACACTGAATTCACATATTTCAGAATTATATTCTATTTTAAACTTTTGTCATATCATTCGGGGACATCTTCTCTTTTACTGTAAGAAATGATAGCTAATCACTTCTTTCTTTCTTCCTAGCATTTGCAATGTCAGACACCTCTGCTATGTTCCCCTCAGCTGCCTTTATTTGTTACATTGCTACTTCAGAAACAGCAGTGGCTACAAAATTGGTCTGACAACACTGACAGTTGTAGAGGACTCAGTGCAGGTGTAAGGACATTTTTTTTTTGTTTAAATGTTGTGTCTTTCCCTCTGTAAAAAAAAAAGAGTCTTAAAAGGGAAGCACAGAGGAATATTAAAGGATTTGGGATTAGTTTAGTAAAGAAGTATCAAAGGAATATAGACGTTTCAGGCACTTCAAAATTTCAAACTACCTCTTCCAGGAACTAGAGGTTGACACCCTTTAGTCTTAACAATTACAAAAGCACGCTGGAAGAGTAAGGAGGCATTCCTTGGGAGTAAAGGTCATGGGACTCTGATATGCCTGCCTGACACTCTCAGAATAGACTGTTCACAGAAAGCCAGGGAACGAAGTTTTTTATTTTTTAATGAGCAATTAAAAATTTTGTAGATATTTTCTAATATTTGTAGAATTTAGATGAGAATCCATATAGTGTTGGAAATGTACACTCTATGCAAGTTGTGAGGGGCTGCATAGTGAAAGTAGTCAGTTTAGATTTCCTGGAGGGCACAAAAGAGATCATGCACCTGATCCCAGGAGCATTTTGAATATGCAGCATATTGTCAGCCCCTAGCGTTCCAGAATCTTAACTCAATATCTCAACTCAGCATAACATTGAGTTATTTACAGGAAATTACATTATTTTAACACTCTGCCAACCATGCAAAATATTTATATACATGTGAGAGCATCAAGTGATTTTCATTCCATCTGAAAAAGATAATCTCCACATTCTACTAATTCGGATTTCCTTAAATCTGCCCAGCTCTTGAGCCCAGCAATGAATTTACACACTTTTCCTTCCTGTATCTGTGTTGCAGAGCTTCTTTCTACATCTTTTAAAGCATATGAGAGGGTTTTGATTTTGGAATTACTTCATCCAATAGGTCTTTGACTTCTCATAGCTTCTGATAACTGCTAGCCAAGATGCAGGTGCATGCTCTCCTTATTAACTTCCTGGAGTAACCCTGGTTTGGGTTTGTCTAAGGGAGAATTTGACCAGCAATACAGCCTTTGTCAACAGCTAGGAACGCTCTCAAAGTATTTCTCTGTAGTTAAAAATAAAGACCAAGCGAAAAATATAAGCCCAAGAAAAAATACTGACTGTGAGGAATGTCTATGTCCAATAAGGCTAATTCTTCCATGGTCAGGTATTGAAAAACACTATACATAGAAGATTTTTCAGTTAAAGATGTAGAGATTACAGACAGCAAATGCTCCTCATCACTGTGTACTTTAGAGCCTCCCTAACCCACTTATTTTCTACACCAAGGGAGTCCTTCGGAATAAGATATGGCATTTTTAGCTAATATTTTAATTTCTACAATTTGTGCTCTTGCACACTTGTAAAAATGCATTCATTATTTCATGAAAGACCCCCTAAAGGGGATCCAAGGCGAGGTATCTATTATATATATAGATAGTTCCTCTGTAGCCAATTAATCCTTTTATGGGCTCATCTGCCACTTAGAGACTGTTTTATCACCTATCAGTGTCATTTCAACTGGCAAAGATAATGCAGGTATTGCAGAAATAATGCAGAAAACAGGTCCAGAAAGTTTATTATTATGTAATGAATAAAATGTTTGGTTTATCATTCAGTTCTAAAGATTGCTCATTTTCACTGTCTGTGTATGGAAATTAATGACTGACATGACTGAATTAGACCTATTGATCACTTTCCTAAAGGTAGGTGATATGAATATCCCTTTCTTCTATCCATGAGGATTGGCTGTGCACAATCCTTCTGGGACATGAGATTTAGTGTTCTTCTGCTACATAGTAATGTATGTAGTATTTAGAAATGGTGTTTGGCTCCTTGGAGTATTTCTTTCTGTTTCACTGATGGATACCTATTGGTCCTCTTGGAGAATTGAAGATCAAAAAAGGATTTCTTAATTCCTTTCCTTCTATCTCATTCCTCATTTTTGAACCTTGATATTTTTGGATGATTTTAGCAAGTGTGGAAGAAATATTACTCTATCTTGGGATCATGATGATTGTTAACTTTTGTGGAGTGATCAAGATATTTTAACAGGTGTATATCCAGGTGACTTTGGAACTGCTGGGTTTCAGCCACAGAAGTGTGGGAAAAAAGTGTGAAAGTAAAACAGAACAGTTACTTGTGCATGACATTTTCCTGAAATAATCTTACTCTCTGAGGTCAACCAATTGGAAGGGATTGTTTGGACAGGTGGTATGACAGAAATGGGGAAGTACATGGGGAAATTCAAATGGAGACAATTATATTCCTAGTGCTCTCTGGAAGTGACATATTGTCTCAGCAATACTCTGAGATGTCACTATTCATAAGCTCAATGGCCTGAAAACCTACTAGTCAGATTGATGTTACTGAAACAGCAATTGGGACTATGCTTAGGGATGTGTTTCCTATCAAGCAGGGGCTGATACTCCCAAATCATTAAACTTTCAAAGGTATGAAAAATATAAATATCCTGGATAATAGTGAAGTTACTATTATCTGTGCACCTTCTTATTACCTCTCCACACTTCTCAGTGTGACTTAAAAGCAGAAGAAATTTAGCCATTGCTAATCCATTTATCAGTACTAAGGCAGGGCACTCTGTCATGATTTCCATTGACAAATTAATATATGTCAGTTGAAGCCCTAAGATCATTGATTTATATTGTGACTCTTGCAATTCTCAAAGATGTAGATTTTCTAATTCTTCCTTAATGAGCTCTGAAGCATAGTAACAAGCTCAATTTGTAGACCACTTAACTGTTTCTTAAAAGCTTTCTGAAATTTTTGATGCAAGGTCAGCAACCTACACTTGAGTTGTTAGAAGTCTATCCCTGAGGAGTATTGTACTGCTACTGAAGTCCAAATTGTTGAGAAAAATCTAGAAAGGTTCCTTGGTTTTGACATGACTGCTTGAGATCTGAAAACCTGACTAGAATTAAACAAAGCTGTTGGAACAACTACAGAGGAATTGAAATACCTTTATTTCATTTCAACAAGATGGTCTTTGTTCTGTTTTTCACAAAAGTACAGTTTATATTTATGGAATATGTTAAAGTAAAGGATCAATCATTAAAGGATCAATTAGTATCATTATACTGAACAAGCTTTATGAAAAAAATAATTCAATCATTAAGAAAAAAAAACAAAAAATATTTGGACTGTGTTTTTCAGATCCCTGTATCTTACCTAAAGAAATGTTACCACTATCAGTTTGTTGCAATACTTTTAGCCCATACTGCAGGCTTAACACTTGCACATCTAATTAGCCCAAGATGTGCAGATTTACAAGTACAGATTTACAAGGTGGTCCTGACACTAAGTAGAGATACAGTTTTATATGGCCAATATATGTGAATCCGTAATATCTATATGTGAGTCCACATATCCATATGTGAATCATGACTTCATTATAGTAGATGCAATGGTGACACTTCAGCCACAAGCCAAGGCAACTTACTGAAAAGTTTTTTTTTTTTTCCAGAATAGACAAGATGTGCTTATAGATATGATTTGCATTAATTAGCAGGGCAGAAAAAAAATAGCATAAAGATTAACATATGCCAAAGATATGCTAGATATGATATGCTAGATATGAAATAGCGCGGAATGGAGAAAAGCATGAACATAACTCTAAAAGACTAAAAAAAAAACTTTCAAAAATTTTCAATTTATATAGATAACTTAAAGCAATTTAATTTGTGTAGAAAAAGAAGATTATTTTCTAAGATTATTCTAAGGATAGAATCCTCGTTAAATGAAATCTTTTTTTTTTATGTTTTTGTTTATGAAGATAATGTGAAGTTGTTATTAAGTAACTGACTAGTTGCCAACATTTCTTTTTGGATAGCTTTAGAACAAAGGAATTTTTTTTGCTTGCCTTTTTTTTTTTTTAGTAGTACAGACAAACTCAGAATAACTTAACTCTCACATCTTAAAATTTATGAGATAAAAGTAAACTATAATAACAAAAAAGAAATAACCAATCAAAAATGTAAATCTTATTTTAAACTATCATAGCAAAAGGTAAGTGGAGGGAAATGCCATTAAATGAATATATCAGATTGCATGTTCCGTATGCATTATGTTGTAATTCATTCATAAAGACAGTTAACATTAAAAGGCACTTTAGGGTTATGTATTCAGAACTAACTGAATTTATGGGGAAGCTTGCGATTCAAAATAACATTATTCTCTGCTGCTTTGGCTGGTAAAATACTTGTTTTCTGTTGTGAGACTTTCTGATTCATAGCCTTGCGGCACATATTGTGATATTGTGATCTAATAAGGATAAGTAAGCGTTGATTATTTCTCTAACAACAGTGAAATAAAAAAAACTATGGAAAGACTAGGATCTGAGATAAGGCCTGCCATGTGTCATAATGTAGATAATTTTGGATTGAACTGAAAGGGACTACACTCAAGAGAGATTCATATTTCTGGACCAAGACAATGATTAACATTTGTCTATCAAAAGAAGTTGAAATTGTGATTAAAAGTGTTATAATGGGAAGACCATGTGTGCATTTAAAGAGTGAGCTTTTCTTCAGGCCATTTAGCAATTCAAAGCAGCTTGAAGCAAGGCTGCATTAATATTTGGTATCAGTGCAAAAGCCAGATCCTGAAAGGAAAAGTTGTGTCCATTGAACAATGCTTTTATTTTCTTTGGTTTAGAGTTGTTTGGTTTAGTTTCTTGCAATAGCTCATTCAGAGGGCAAGTCAGATGCAATCTCTTTGAGTACATTCCTCTTCCTGCCAACTGGGAAGAAATGAGCTAGATCTTTTCTGCAGCAGTCAGAGTGGTTATTGATAGAGTGTTGCTTAAGTTGCTGTGCTTCAGCTTCCAAAGGGTGGGAGGGGAGGATTTAATGAATGAGACAGAGAGACACCACACAGGAAGAAAAGAAATAAAAGGAAAAGAAAAAAAAGTACAAATGAACAACAGGGGAGGCGGCAAAGAGAACTAGAAAAACTTTTGCAGAGTTTCTGGCTTAGAGTTATTTGGAAATGGGAGCTCGGGGGACTGAGAATCATCCTCCAAGCTTCTGGGAAGCACACAGGGCTCTCCAAGGAAAGCAAGTAACAAAGCTGGGAAATGTCACTAACAATATATCAGCCTGTTTTCCCTATCTCATTCCTACCTTTCCCCTACTTTCAATGATTTAAAGTGCGCTGTGATTAGCCCAGTGACCCTAGCAAGTGATTTCCCTGAAGAGAAAGCAAACTGCAATATTTAAATGTAGCATTTGATATAAGCACGAGCCAAACCTCACCTTTTTATGTCTGGAAAAGAAGGAAACACAAGAGACTTGTGATTTTACTTTAACAGTCGTGCTAATGGCCAATTGGCTGGTGTCGGAGTGTGCCTGAGACAGGCTCCAGAATTTTTCTGTTGTAAAGGAATAAATCACAAGAGACGGTTCTTTTCCCTGTCACAACCAGGTGCTTGTTACTCGATCCCATTAGTGGATTGAATTGTGTGTCTTCTTTTTTTTCCTTTTGCTTGAAATTTTTATTTGGTGTATTTTTAAAGACAAGACAAAAAGTTTTAACAGAACAGTTAAGTTGTTCGACAAGTTGTAGCTTTGGGCTCCATTTTGTAGGCTTGCTTTAATTGCTGAGAGTCTTTGATATACTTGTGAACTTAGACGATGGGAGAAAAACTACATAGAAACTTTGGGTTTGCCCTATTGGAGCTGACTTGAGATCCACGTCATCTAGTATCGAGCCTCTGGGAATGAGCAGCAGTTAGAGCAATGTTTTTACAGCAAGCTTAAATATGTGATCTATGTTATGTTGCTAATATAGCATCAATTTTGGCAGGGGAAATATACTGCAACTGCAAATAGGTGAAAAAAAGAGCTTTATGGGGTAAACTTGACTCATATGAGCTTAGTTTTATTTGTCTAAAATAATTCTTGGCTAATTGTGAGCAGATTCTCCTCCTAAATACTGAGCTGCATCCTAAACTGGTACAAATCTTACAGCTCCATTGCTATCAGCAGAACTATTCTGAGTAGTATATGCTAAAGATGTAATTCAAAGTGAGAAGGAAAATCATCATAACAGAACTTTTAATTCAGAATGTTGTTTTCCTCACTTTTTCACTCTTTTGAATCTATTGTAATGACCTTTTCTCTCTTCATTCAAAAAACTTTACTTCATTTGAATTTATTATGCCAGAATTTAATAAGGAACAGAAGCTGAATCTTGGTCTGATTCTCTGCTCCTTGTAGTCATTTCAGAATAAATGAAAGACGTCCATTTGTATTTAATGGGTTTTGGTATTAATTTTACCCAAGTATAAGTGACAACGAGGGCAGAGGGCAACATACGCTAGAAGTACAGAGTCATGTGGAATCAAAGAAAAGTAGGAAAACAGTGACAGTTTCTGCTCTCATTTCTTTGATGGTAGAGTAGTTCCATTGCAAAAAAATGAGTATGTATTTAGGAAAAAAGAAGTGCATCATATGCAAGCATGCTCTCAACTTAGCGATGTTCATGACTAATAATTAAAGCTGTATCAGTCTTACATGTAAAGAGAAAAGCAACTTACATGTAAATTAGTAAATATTTCCATTCAAATCAGGCCTCCAAAGTGACACTTTGAAAATAAGATTTTTCACAGTATAGCTTCCAGTGATGTTTTATGTTTTTAACATATCTTTTAGCTACTTTTATGTTATATTTGACTTTAAAGGTATTTTATAGCAATGTAGTACAGGGAAAAAACACAGAAAAATGAGAGAGAGAATTTTTATCTGGTAGCGTCTTAACCAGCCTGTGATATTTATCAAGGCTGGAGATTTCTAGCATAACTGTCTACTTACCCACTGCTGGCATTCCAGTTAGAATTTTTTATTGCTTTTTGCATTGTGTACCAAGCATATCACATTTTCTACCACATGCTAATACTATCAATTGTTTCTTTCAGATCCGTTACAGTATGTATGCTTTGGCAAAAGAAGAAAGAATGCTGTTAATAAAATACTTAGCATATATGCAGAGTGTTTTTCATAAGTTTTGAAGAAAATCTAATCAAAAAACCATCTGAGAGCAGATAGCAAAGGAAAAAAAGATGCTGTGTTAGCATGGAGACAGCAGCCTGGACAAGAATAATCTTACATGCATTCTGAAAGAGAAAAAATATAGTATTTTTGCACTTAGAAAGCACCTCCCACTGTAATACAATAACACTGGTAATAAAATCTTAGTGGCTTATGATCAAATTCCAAACAGTGCTAGACTCTGGCATCCAAAAGTGTAATCCAGAGAAAACTTGTTCACTAACTCTCTAATGGGAGATCCCTCTGCTAACTGAAGGGACAATTCCCTCTGTGGCTGCAGCTCAGCACCATGCACATGACCAGAGGTGGATGGCTTCAACAGCTGGGTTCCCATCACCTGTCCCAAACCTGGCTTCAACAGTGCCTGCCCCTCATGAAAAACTTAGTCTGGTCACTTGTAAAACTCCAATCAGTATCAGTGATCTTATAGCTTGCTCTCTAAATAATAACCTTTTAAACACTTAAAAGATAAATTGCATGCATGAACTCCACGAATGAAAGCTCACAGAAAACCAAACCAAACAAACAATCAAAAAACCTCACATATTTTTCACCAAAATACAGAAAACATCTTTCATGATATTTTCATGACAGATATTTTCATTACAGATATTTTCATTACAGATATTTTCATGACAGTCCCTAATAAAAGGGATTTGCTTCTGGAGGATCACCAAGAAGGAGAAGTGGTATTGTACATTTTCCCAGTAGTTAGAACATTGCTGCCAAAGTTGAGATATCAAGAATTAGGTTTTTTTAGTCATATTTAGCTCAGATATTAGATTGGTCTGGGGTGGACTGCTGAGATCGTTTTTAAATTAATTCAGTGTCTAGTGCAGAAAAACAAAACAGAACAAATTCAAAAGTTGGGAACTGGATTGTGGGACATTTGAATATCTTCAGGCTGAACTTACAAATAAACAATTTTTTTTTTTACTTTCAGGGCAAAGGTTCTAAAAAATAAATTGGTGTATAAGAAAAGTTTTTGCAAAGTAGCTTTTAATAAATGAGTCAATAATAATTATGGTTTTCTATTTTATTTTACTTTATTTTATTTCATAGTCCCTCTAATTCCCATCCTCAGGAGCAAGTTAATACTTAGTCACAGTTTTTCAAATGTGTTTAAGCACCTTTAATTAATTTCCATGAAGACTTCAAATGACCTGGAAGGCTCAAGCCTTAAGATCCTGGGTCCTCTGAATTCTGCACAGTGTAGCTTCCTAAATATGTTTCACTACAGTAGAAAGGATTTGTATTTCCAATCAAAGACCCCCACACATTCCAAGCACTGATTCCTTACAAGTGACAAGTGGATTTCATCACAGAGATTCACCTGGAAATATAGATAGGGTTTGCAGTATTGTATTACAGCAATTACTGAAAAGTTTTAGTGAGTCATATGGTACTCATTTATGAGGTTGTTACCTATATGGATATGGCAAGGAGCTCATATAAATATCTAATGTATACCATTAACTAAACCGATAGAAACTTCATAAAGAATGTGTTCTACTCAATGCCATTACTAGTAATTAAAGCAGTGCTTAGCAACCATAATTGAAATCAGGGCTCATTTGCCTGAAGAAATGCACAAGCATTTCATAGGAGATGGTCTTAGGCTCAAAAGAAATTATAGAAAGCATTCTTACCATATATTGTAATGACTTACAGAAACTTCTCAATGGTCTCCTTGAAATTTCAAAGAAGATAGGAGAGAGTATTTCTGAGTTTTAAACTACTTCTATCTTGTTCCAGATTCTAGCAGAGGCATAATCTCTATTTATGTTATAATTCAATTATGATTCATAAGTGAGAAATTTAATATTAATTTTCTCTGGCATATTTGCACAAGGTAAATTTCATAAGCAGCTAAATCTGGTAAAAGTGTAAGCCAGATCTTCTTTCAGATTCTGAACTTGTGTTTTTTGAGACGCTGAACTGAAAAATTCTTCTGGGTGGAGTGGTCAATAACCTGTCTGTAATCTGTAAGATCTTTGTGCAAATATTTGCACTCAGTAGTTTAATAAGTTGTATTATTAGGAACTGTTGGGTGAACTTCAGCGTTATTTTCTGGAAGCATTACTGTAGATGAAACTCATCTAACGTTCAAGCAAAACTCCCTGGTCACATTAATCTCTAAGTTCAAAGGCATATATAATACTTTAATAGTAACAGGTCAGCTCTAAAGTTGTATCACAAAGTCCACAAAAGCTTTGATATAGAGAAAACTTCTCTTGGTGTGGTTTGGGAAGGAAATGAAAATTCTTTGCTGTTTTATTTTTCTTACCACCTAATCCAATCATGCATGTTAGAAGGAAATAAGCATTTGTCACTGCAGGATCAAAGATGAGACAGAAAATACATGCTGTTTCAGTTACACACTTAGGGAGCACGAATTGAGCAAGCTTTGAAAATACAAAGTAGATATTCTCTGCTCTATGGCTGTTGTGGTTGTTTGGTCAACATCTCAACAGCAGACAGGGTTCTTGTTTCAGCATGTCTTTAGAAAGCTTGAAACAGAAGACATTCCTGTCCTAAGCTATGGAAGGATGGGATGCAAAAGTGTGCTCGAGTGCTCGTGACACCTACTGTGCCAAGGTGGGCAGCATCTCAGCATTCCCTTGCGGAAAGTGGATAAGGACATTTCATTAGACCAAGAAGCCAATTTAATTTTTATCCAGCCCACATCCAGACTGCAAGAATCAGAGCCTGCTAGTAGCAAGAGAACAGAAGCACTTGCTTGTGTAATTCACACCCTTTTGGGTTTGACTGAGCTGTTGGAAAGATAAACACTAAGCTACAGAGATTTTTGAAGAAGTTTATAGCCAGTGCGTGGGAAGAATAAGGGTAATTCACAACAATGGTTACTGCAAGATGGCACAAATATAAAACATAAATTCTTCTCTTTTTCTCCTCTGTTACTTGGGCAGCATTTTTTTTCTCCAGCTAAGATCTCATATGCAGCAGCATGAGGATAGAGGAAGAGACCTGCAAGCAATGTAATGGGGAAGAAATGGATAGGGGTCAGAGAGGCATATGGGTTGGTATGTCTCACTGACTTTGAACTGGAGATTTTGCAGCAGAATGGAGCTCAGAAGAGATAAAAATATCCTTCTTAAATGATTTTGTTCAGTTTAGATTGAGCTCCAATTGATTGCACACTAATTTGAAGCTTTAAATCAACCATTTTGAGTATATTTGGCCTTCTCTGTCATCACTACGTGTGAGGGAAATTTGAGATGATTATAAGTATCTCATCATTATTGTTAGTTTGGCCCATTTATACCTAGTCTGGAAAATTCTGGTCTTCTAATTCCTCTCAATGTCATAGGTATTTAAAAAGATAGATGACATATAAGAGGAGTTTTTAGGTTCTACTTACAGATAAGAGTTTCCCTGCATTTACAGATGAAAATTTAAATGCACTTTTAATCTTAAATTGCATTTTGATTATACTTATGGTTGGCTTGTTGGAGAGATGTTTAAATTACTTCACTGAGGACTCAGGTGATTTCCCCTTAGAGATGTGCTACACAACTCTGCTCCTTTTGAAGGTGTGAGGCAAGCAATTGCAAAGAGTAGTGCAAACACATCCTGTCTGCTCTAAATGTTGGGGAACATAAAATTCACCCGGAACACTTTGATCTTGTTGCCTTCAAAAGCAGTAACTCAAACCCATTCCAGGATATGCTAATGCAATTTGGCATGCAACCCAAGTCAAGGGTAAAATGGGTTTGGAGACAAGAAATTCAAAGGAAATTGTAGCCCAAAAAGCTTATAAGAAGCGCTTATTGTCTTAGGTATCCCTAGTGAAAGGCAATCTCACATGCAGTCCTTGGACTGAGAATGCCACTCTGTTCCTAAGGTTAGTCTTTCCTTATTGGAGAACTGATCAGAGGACTGATACTATAACTTCCAGATAACATAGATTAGGTGTGATACATCCAATTTTGATTGAGGATCTGATCCAAGAATGACTCAAGTTAATGGAAAGATACCAACTTAAGTTACTGGACTTTGTCCAAGCATCTGAAAATTGTATTTTCTTCATTGTTAGCAAAAAGCTGATCATAAGTTTATAGGCTCTAAGTTCAGTAAAACACCTAAAGTAATGGAGAAGAAGAAAATAATTCCAAAATTGATAAATCATAAGCCCAAGTTTTCCATCCTGAAAATAATCTTTTTCTACATAGAATAAAATGCTAAATAAAAAAGAAGACATTCAATAAATAAATAACACAAGTGGGAAATTTGTAGAAGCTAGATTACAAATCATGAGAAAAGTTGTAGAAAAAATATGATATCTCTACCAGAATACTGCAATTAGACTGAATTCAAGACTGAATGATGCGACAAAAAAAAATGCATGAAGTCCAAAAAATGATACTGCTAAAGAATAATTATTAAGATCAAGCTGTCAAAGCGCTTCAGCTTTTCAAAGCCTTGTTGTTGTTTTTAGCTTGTTCTTCTGTAAGATTAATATCTTGCTTGGCCCTTATTACTTTTCCACACCCAAATGGATTACTAGTATGCTTTGTTTAGCTGATTTCTATTTATTTTTTCATAAAACTTAACACTAAGAGAGAAACACTACAAAAATATATATAAACTTGTGTCCACTGCTGATGTTGTTGGAACTATGACCTTAATAGTGGCTAGCTACAACAAATACACTCTTTGTATTAGCTCTGCTAATCTCATTCCACACCTACAGCACTGCCAAGCCTTCCATTTTGTCAGGAAATTGAGGATGCAATGCACACTGGAGTCAATTAGAGCTTTTTGGCACATATTTCTACAAAGCTTTTATTTCTTAAACTGTGACTCAAGGTATTTTAAGGCAAAGAAATAGTGAAAAGCAAAGAAAAGAGAGAAAAAAAAAAGAACCTTTCTGGAACAGAAATGAGTATTCAGAAATTAATTCAAAAGATCACTAAGAAGTGAATTTCTTTTTTAAAAAATATGAACTATCACAATAAATGAGAAAGAATTTTGAATTGCAATGCATTAGCAATGGTAATTTTTCAGCATCAACTCTCAGTACCTAAGCAGCTCACTAGCTCTAAAGCTTATAGGTGATCTCTTAAGCATTCATCTATGTAATGCGCACTCAGTGGCTAATTTTTCCCAAGAGAAAACACAAATAAGAAAATTATTGGGAATAACAATGAATAATAAAGGCAGTTTAACGGCTCATATGGACAGTATATTAAAAAAGAGAAAAGCACAATATCTAATGTTAATGTATATCAAGCCGTACAAAAAAGTTATGCATTTTTACTGCTACATAGTAACATAATCATTCTTTACTCTGGTTTTGGATAAGCTTTAAAAGAGAACAAATTTCTTTTGCCACATTTACCCTTTGAATTTACTCAGAATTGAATAGCATGGATTCCAGTACAGATGTATGCACAGCACTAGTGGCAACCTCCCTCTATTGCAACCATTTTAAAATAGACTTTCCTTTTATCTATTAACTCCATAGTTTCCATCTATACCTTTGGTGAGGAGAAGATAGATAAATAACTTTTGGGCATATAAGTAGCTATTTGTGTTGGGTTTCCTTTATGAGCATGAGTTTTGGGCTTCTTTGAAAAGTGACAGTATAAGGTATATTTTTCTGTATCAATAAATTCTATCTTATTGCTGTAAATACTCATATTTATGAAAAAGTATATCTGAATTGAAATTTGCTAGATTTTTTCAGAATCCTATGTATTAATAGAGTTTAATGCTAATTCTATTTAGAAATCATCCTGTAAAATACCTCATCATCCTATAAATACCTCAAGGGAGGCAGTGAGGAGGATGGGGTTGGCCTCTATTCAGTAGTGGACAGTGATAGGACTAAAGGAAACGGCTTCAAACTGAAGCATCGGAAGTTCCATAGGAACTTCAGGAAGCATTTCCTCACTGTGAGGGTAACAGAGCACTGGATCAGGCTGCCCAGAGAGGTTGTGGAGTCTCCTTCTTTGGAGATCTTTAAAACCCGCTTGGATGCAGCCCTGAGCCATG
>JAUBOD010001112.1:1219641-1245574 GCA_032353885.1 Nothura maculosa | reverse complement strand
CTGCGTGTGCAGGGGGGTTGGACTAGATGACCTCTAAGGTCCCTTCCAACCTTACACATTCTATGATTCTATGAAATGCGTTTCTATTGAAATGTAGTGGGATATGCATTAGAATATGTTTACATGTATTGTTTATAAGAAACTTACCTTATTACGCTTTAGTATAGAAAATGTGAGAGAAGTCTAGCTTGACTTTTAACTTTTTTTTCAACAATAGTATATTATTTTTAACCTAAAAAATCATTTTTACAATAGTTATTTTAAACTAGTTAAAAAATTTATCATGATTATTTATATTAAAGAAGACACACACTATAACTGCTATTATAATGACATTAATTTGAATGAACTACTATAACCTGAACTTATAAAACAAATATATGCCACAATTTGATATAAAGATTACAATTAATAGCTATGGAATATGTGATATGCAACAACTAATTAATTGCCACTAGTTGCATTTTTTATATTTTCTGTAAATAATTCAATTAATATTTTTTCCAGAGATGACTTTTTCCTGGATTTTGACATAGTATTTTATGAGAGCTTTACTGCACAGTTTGAAGCTGTTGTTGATCTTTGTGGTCAGTGGCCTAGAAGAGTTCCATATATTAAAATATTTGATCATGTTTTTCATAATGTGAATATGGGGATATTTCTTTATTTTACTACAGTGTTACTTTTAAAATTACTAAGAAACTTTACAAAGATATGGGTATCATTGCTCTATCTCATCATTTTAATTAAAACAGCATGAAGAGAAAAGACTTCACCAGATTGTTTATGGATGTCTCATTTTTATATTGAATAATTGCACTAAAAATAGATTTAATAAACCTAGATTTGGTGCTTAGTCTGCCAACAACCACTCTTCTTCTCAAGAAGATGATACCTGACAATTAGATATATTTCATAGAAATACTGAAAGCATAAATTAAGCCAAGCCTATGTGTCACTATGAATACCACAGCAATGTATATACCAAGCAATACTGGACAAAATTTATCTCCTTGTGAATTTTGTGAGAATGGACTTAAATTTTCGCAAATACATTTTTCAGAATGTTCTCTTGTAAATACATTCAATCCATGGGCTATTTGGAAATTATTTGGTAGAATAATTAGTCTCAATATCTAATTTTCTCATTCTATCCTGCGGCCTATTCCTGAAGCTTGTTGAAGGCAAGAATTTTCAGTGAACACAAACTTAAAGCACTCTGTTACAGTGTAGGCAACTCTTAGATAAATCTTTGTCTATGTCAATTCTGGAATAATAAAGTGATTCCTAGGGAATTGTCAGTGAGATCACCAAAGGAGGAACAATATACATGCAGACTAATCTATTTTTAAGAAGAATATTATGTCAGACAAAATATTTTTCACCTTTTTAAAAATTTTTTAGTGATTTCAGGAAGTTGTGTATGCCGTATATCTAATAATATATATTTTTCTTCTTATTCTGCAAACACTATTTAGGGAAAGAAAAGGAAAAGATTTAATCAAATTTATGTTCTCAAAATTGAGAGTAATGTTTTTATTTATGTATTTCATTTCATTCATATTATGATCAGACAAATTCAATATTTCTAAGTAGGAGATACTGTATTAATTGTTTATTCTCTGCACTTTTGTTTTCTGAAACTTTCACACTCACCAGCTATCTTTTGAGCTGTGACTAACTGTTGTGTGGCATTCCATGGTGATGAGGGAAATATTATAGAAGTTCTCTCAAGGCTTATTCAGAACAAGTTTTCAACAGGAACATCAAGGTCTAGAAAGCACGTCCTACAGCAGTTCATTTGGAAATGATTAAACATTAATTTTAATTTAATGAAAATTGACTGACAAGGGTAGGTTCATGTCAATGTACTGCTTTGAAGAACACAAAACAGTGGAAAAAATATGTCATAATCAACAGGATAATTTGTTCATTACATGCAATTCTAAAAATATGCATTTTAATGGAAAACATATGCCTTGCTGCTTTAGCTACCAAAATGTCATATCTGAGTATGCAATTACTACGCAATTAGAAAATACACATTGCTGTGAAGAAATAGAAGAATCAAGGATGAAATTCTGGGCTGCTTTATCCGATCAAGAAGTCTTCACTTTGATGGAGAAGACCTTGTGCATTAATTTCAAATATCTTGTGATATGAAGGAATTCCTGAGAAGAATTTAGATGCATTTTTCAAGGGATTTTTTTTAAAATCGAATCTAAACTCACAGCCATCATCAAGTTTAAGTAGCAACAGCATCAACAGTAATTGTTATAGATATTACCTGAATTAGCCTATTACAAATCTGGAAAGACTCTGTGATATATTCAGAAAAAGAAGGTCCCATTTCCTGACAATTTCCCTCTGCTGAGAAAATTTATCCATTTGTGTGTTAAATTTGTTCAAAACGTAGAGCTGATTTTCTCTATTTTTTTCAGAGAGGAAAATTGCCTTCAAGTAAGATGAATCTGAAGAACATCTTAGACCTGAAGAATCTGAGTATATATATGTATGGGTATATATAATGATATATTCCAGCATTATCTGAAAAGCTTTGAGGAATATAAAGTAATGATGTACTATATTGTAGAATTAAGTCATCAAGTGAGAAGTCATTATAACAGTGTATGAAAACGTTATCATTACCTATAGTAACCACAGTATCATGTCTTTCTTATTATTATTTTCTAATTTGCCATGCAAAATTATAACCTTATTTTAATGGATTTTTATTTAAAGCATATTAGAACGTACTCCTTATTACTATCTATTTATAAACATAGAATTTAATATACTTCTAACAATAATTTTCTGAAAAATTGGCTATTATATCTGTGCTGGAATAAAGAGGAGGTTATGAAAAGGGATTCTCTGCTTTTACACTTTTACAGATTGCCTTGAAATGATAAGGCTCAAGAAATTTCTTTTGAAATTGAATCTCTAATATATAGAGTTTCTAACTGAATAATATATAACATATATAATATAATATAATTATCTATATATATACACAATACTATAATATAAAATATAATAT
Source organism: Nothura maculosa (assembly GCA_032353885.1). Taxonomy (NCBI): domain Eukaryota; kingdom Metazoa; phylum Chordata; class Aves; order Tinamiformes; family Tinamidae; genus Nothura; species Nothura maculosa. Next base: position 1,242,534 of record JAUBOD010001112.1, on the reverse strand, counting down.
ATGTGATATAATATATAAATGACTAATAGAAATCTAACAGAATTTTCTGAAGCTGCTTATCAGAAACTAATATGCCTGATTTCACTATTCACTTACGGGGAGAAAGAAAGAGAAAAGAAATTTTGTTTATAGAATTTACCACTCCCACAGAATAATTTGGAGACCACAGGATGTGAGTGGTTCAGGGTCTTTACTGTGGATCACAGGAAAGATTTAGTGTAGATTCTCCTCTCTACTCTTTCCCCTTCAAACTGCAAAAGTAATCTTCAGGAATGTTAGTCCAGAGCTTTATAGCTGAGAACTTCAGCTCACCAGCTGCTCAACTAACCATGACCACCTTGGCCAGAGCAAAGACAGTGCAGAGTGCCTTAATTGCAGTGGTTGAGCTTGAGAATGAAGAGGTATTTCAGCTCCTTTTGAATGTTATGTGTCTCCAGGAAAGAGTCAAAGACACACAGCAGGCAATGCAGCCTGCCTTTATCATGACTTTTCAATAAAGATCCAGAGAACCAGAGACTTTTCAATAAAGAACCACTTGATGAAGAGATCCTGCTCTTGGAAAGTTCTTGGTCAGACATGATACCAAAACCTCTGACCCTCATTCCATTAGCATGCATGATTTTTTTTTGACCTGTTATAATAAATCACCTACAAAACCATTACTGCTTGCAGATGTGTTGCTCTGCAGAGAAGTCTGCTACATGAGTTTGTATATATGCAGCTATGGGAATTCTCTTGAATTTAGACAGTACATGACACGTTTTTGTTATTGTTTTCTGTTAGCACTTGTGATCGAAAATACGCTGCAAATGACGAGAAGAAATTTATCTGAACTGGTAATAGTCATAATTCAGTATATATTTTAATCATTACATGAATTTTGTAACTTTCTCAAATGTGATTTTTATTTTTTCGCAAAAGATTTTTATTCTGAGTCCTTTAATTAATTTCAGAAATACGTAGTACCATATGTATTTCAGTTACCCCAGTAACTGAATTTAGACGCACAAATGGCACTGCTTATACAGTCCAGGGACTTTCTCATTTTAGCTGTGTCCCACTTACATTGGTTTCGTATTAGCACGGAGGAAAAAGAAAGTCACTACAAGAGTGGAAAATGTTTTCTTGAGAGGCTGAGCTCTCTCTGACCTTGAGATTTCAAGACTCAAATCTACATAGCCTTGAGCAGTCTGGTCCAGCTTCAGACTTGTCCCACATTTGGGCAGGGAGATGGTATACAGACCTCCTGAGCTCCCTTCCTTCCATCTTCATTCTTCAAAACTGGTCCACAGCTCTTAAGGAGAGGGTCTTTTTCCCTATCACAAGCCCTGATCCACAGACTATGATGCTTATGAATTCATAGACGTAGATCCATGAAATAACAGCAATCCTGCCTCTGAATTCAATGAACTTCAGATTGAAGTTAGAATGCACATGAAATTTATTCCTAGTCCATTGTTCACTAAAAATACACTCTGATGATCTTACTACTATCCCTAGAGTAGTTTCTTAAGAGATGTTTTTTGTTGTTGTTGTTGTTCTAACAGTGATGCTTGAATGGCCCACAGGAAAACAGTTCATGAGTTCATCTCCCAGTAATACCGTTGGTTAGTATTACATTTTCCAAATATTTCTGACATGACACTTCTCTCATGTTGTTACCATAAACCACTTTGCTTAAGAAATCTGTCCTGATCTGCCCATAGCTTATATCCTTGTCCAAAAAAAAAAAAAAAAAAAGTAAACTTGGACTCTAACCAAGATTGTGGTCTTCATATTCTTCTGTAGAAATAGGCCTGTTGCTACCTCGGCATTTTAATATGCCCCTACCTGTGAAATTTAATGAAGTAGTCATAACCACCACACCCTACATCTTTCTAGTCTCTCAAGAAGGAAGCATACTCCCTTATGCTTTTGCATACCAGCATTACAAAGTAACTATTATTTAATTAATCTGTCTTTAGGAAGAGAGAAAAATTTTTACAGGCAACACAAGTAACTAAATTGGTTGCTTTAGGAGAGAAGACCAAGAAACATGTCTGTGACTGCTATTTGCCCGTGTGCCAGCAGGAAGACATAAATAAGGAAACATCTAAGCATAATACAAATGACTTTGCATTTATTTTACTTAATTGAGACTAGCAAAATAAAATTATTTTTCTGCTGTAAGGTCAATTACAGCTTCTATAATGGGCCAGTGAGAGATTTGTACAGATTTCCTTTATCAGGAAATATTCTGAAATGAGAACAAATGGAAAAAATATCATTAGCCTACCAAAAGCACAAATGATAGAATTATTCTGTAGAAAATCTTCCATAGCAACTAAAAGCCTAAAGGACTTATATCTCCAGAATTAGTTCTTATTTTGTCCAAGTTAATTTAATATTTTTAGGAAACTTCTGCAGAAGAACTAACATTTGGAAATCATAATTCTTGATCACTCGATGAATTTGCAGATGACTGCTGTATGCACAAGATGGTATTTATCTCAGTTAACCCTAACTTTAAATCTAAACTGGTCACTAAAGAAATCTTCATTGGGAGGAAACTTTTAGTAAGTGTTTTATTTGACTACCTGATTTTATTTCTTTTTTTAAGAAAATATTTTTGAATGTGTTGTGGTGGGAGACTTAGATGAATCACGCCTTGCAACTTTTTATTTCTCTCCAATTACAGAGTAGTCCTGAAGTGACTAACTAAGATGGCAAGGTGAATACTATCTGCTCTACTCTATTGTGGGAAAAAATCACATTAATAGAATTTTCTACAGTAATGCTTACCAGATGTCATCTATTGTTGCCAGTAGAAAGAAACTCCAAAATGCTGATCATTGCCTTTATGAAATAGGTTTATGAGACTTGCAAAGTGCTATAGAATGTCCCAGAGCCCTATAGAATGGTGCTAGAGTTACATATAGCTTCTATTTGGGCCAGATCTGCAACTTGTAGATATTTTACATGTGTTGATGAGTATTTGATGTCTTTTGCACAGTATATATAAACAAAATCCCGCTGTCTTCGTTTCACTGTCTACCAGATGTATTTTAATAGCTTGAAAACTGTTTTTGATATTAAAATACTTAAATAGCTACTCTAAGTATGTGAAAATGTAGAGTGCATTTCCTACAATTCAGTGAATCACATCCTGTAAATATAAATTTTTATTTTTCCATGTGGATGGAATAATAAATATATTTCATTCTACTTTCAGATATGTACAGGTTAAAAGGATCTCCCAAAATCTTTTCATACAAAGCGAAATTTTCATGGTACTTCCAACCAAAATATAGTTTGTTTGTGCTCTTATGAAGCCACCAAATAAACAGTTTGTTTTTTGCTCTCCTCACTGAATTACTTTTTTCATGATCTTTTTAGCTTGTGCCCATATTGCATCAGCTTTACAACATGGCTCTAATGAAATAAAGTATTGTGAAAATGTTCTACAAAGCTGACTGTCTGTAATACATTTCCTAAATAAATACGAGTTAAGATCATAAGAACTGATAGTGCATCAAAAGCATTCTTTCTCAACCATTGAACATCTATGGAACTTGCCCAGCATTCTGTTTTACCAGTTGAACCAAGTCAGAGTTGGTATGAAGATCCTACTCAGTTTGACCCACATCTTTTAGGTATCCTTGAAGGTTTTCCCATCATTTACAATTTACTGTTGAACAGACCGGAATTTTACCCTTTGCAGCTCTCAGATACTGTGCAATCACAACAATTGGATTAGCAGTTCTCTTTAAAAACAGATCTCCTTTTTTTCTCTTTGACAATTGATGTCTTTTTATAGGAAAACTTTAATGACTAAGTGATAACAAGTTTCTCTCAATATCCTCATGAAAAACAAACCTACTGCTGTTATTAATCAACTCCAAATAAAACATCTTTAGAATATGCTCAATCTACTCAGTCTCCAAGTTTTCTATTTCTTTTTTTTTTCTTCTAAAATATGTTTTTGAATAGGGTTGAACAAAATGTGCTTCATTAAGAAGCACAACGTGTCTTTTACAGTGTTAGACATCTAAATTCTGCACATGGCAAGTGGACGAAGTACCAAGGACTTTGGCAGACCAAAGGCTTATCCTCCAAATCCCCAGGTGAAACAAGGTTTCATTTATTCACATTGGCATTGCTTAATAACACAGAACAAGTTCATGTAGATGTTTCCATGATGTGTGTGTATATACTAACAAAGAAGACCAAAAGGGATCAAATTTATCCGTAGAGAAGGAGTATAGGATATCATGTCAAAGAGGAGGAAGGGAGAAGAAAAGAAATAGTGCTATTCTGGTAATGAATCTTGACTTAAAATGAGGATCTTTTAATACTGGCACCAGAAAAAAAAAGGCTTTATTGGGCTTAAGTTCTACTAAAATTAGGAACTTCAGGAGTGTGATGCAGAAGTTGAGATGGTAAGTATATGCATATTAATGGATGTTGCAATATAATGAAATGCAATGCTGTCTGCTATTTCAAAAGAGGACATCCTAAGCAAACTATCTCACCTTGGCTACTCTAGACACAAAAACTCAGATAAAAGAAAGTCAAAACAAATAGGTAAAAAAATGCTGAGAGCGGAAGAGAAATGTGGCTGAAGGTGGTCTCTGAATTGAGGAGGGTCTCCTGTCTCACCTCTTGGAAGCGCAGAGTTCCAGCAATAGCTGGCGTTGTGAATGTAAGTAGGACCATAAACTGGACAAGAAGGCTCGTGAAGTGAAGAAGGTGGGAATTATATAAATTTATTTTTAAGATGTACTATCCAGGAAATCAGTGAAGAACAGCAAATAGGAAATAGGGAAACATATGCAGGATTCTATTTTTCAGATGATGAAAACCAAATGGAACATGATATTTTTATGAAGAGCAGCTGAGGATAGGTGCTGTCAAATAAAACAGTCAACTTCTGCAAAAAAAATAACATCTTAAAATGTATTGGTCAATATACCTGTCAAGGAAGAAAGTGTCTTATAAAAGTGAAGACAGCTCCAGGTGGGCTGGATGTTGCAGCTTCTATGAGTTTGACTCAATATTCTAAGGGTGAAGAGTGGATAAACCTAGTCCTGCTGAAAACAGCATGCAACTTTATACATGACATAGCACTTAAGCGAGTGACTTGGTTTCTAAGATATCCTTGCACTGGGAGGTTGGGAGTTCAATTTCCAGCTGGGGTTGAAGCTCAGCCTTGGCCCCTGTCATGAATTTAACTGAAATCTGTTCTATCTTCAAGGACCTGAAGAAATCTTGTCAGTTAGAGCAAATAATGGGAGATCAAAGCTAGCTAACTTTCTTTAGAAAGGCTGCCAGGGAAGACAGATCACCATTTAGCACTACCTGACCTTTAAACTCTATTTTCATAAACAATCTGATATCAATTCAGGTAAAAACACTTAGTAGAAGTTTTGAAGTGCAAAATATATCACATTTTATAGACATTTTACAGAGAATTTAAATTTGTACCTCCACTTGATATACAAATCAGTAACTGAAAGGATCATTCCCTCCTTCCCATTCAGGATTACTACTTATTTTTATTGCAGTAAGTGTAGACATTATTCCTGTAAATTAAAGTTGTATTCTGGGATATATTTTGCTTTATCATCATTGTACAAGAACAGTAAAAATGACTCTCTCAAATTTTGTTTGAATCTTTGAAACTAGAGAGAAAGTTTGGATTTTTTTTGATGAAGTACTCATAAAACACAATGTGTATATAAATGTATATAAATATTTTAATGCACTTGTTTTAGGATAGCCCTGAGTCTCAGTCTTTGCTCCCAGGATGGTTCAAATATGCTGAAATTATGTAGTAAGTACAATTGCCATGCTAATTGACAACTCAGCGTGTTAGAATACATGGACATGTTTCTGCCTTTATTTTCTCCTATCTTGTAAATGCTGTTTATATATGTATGTATGTATTTATTTATTTATTTCTATACAACTTTACTGCTTGGAAAACATGCCTTCCTTCCAGGAGAGGTAGGAGATATGAGTTTGGATTTACATGAACTAAGAATTTATTGTATCTCTTCCATCTTCTCTGAGTGGTAGTAAGGAATTTATCTATGCTATCAACTCTTTCTCTCATTGCGCTTTTATAGTATGAGCTCTGATTGTTTCTTTGAATTACTGCGGAGACTCACCTTGCAAAACTGACATATAGGATATATTTACCAATGGAAAGAAGATATTTCACTGCCACCCCAAAGGATAGAGCAGAGCTTGAGGGATGCACTGTTCTATCCCACATATCAGTATCCTCATAGTGTACCTGTGAATGGGTTTGTCTGTTTCCCCTAGTTCACTCTGAATTTCATTCTGAAAGTATTTGAGCAGTGCAAGCTGTTTGCCTTCTCAGTGTTGATACACTTAAAGGCTTTAATAACCAGCCGTCATTCCTTCTAGTATATTGTCCCTTGCAATGATTTTAAAACCTTTTCATCCTCCCAACTAAGGTTCAAGCTAGACAAATCTCATATCTTACCTCCATCACTTAGCATCTGACTAAACCTTTTTTGGTCTTTTTTGGCCTTGGTATATTTTTTGGCCTACTATATTTTGAATAGTTTCATATGGAATAGTATATATATGTATTCTAAAAAATGTCCTAGTCGTTTTTAATGAACACTATTTAATGAATTGGCCTATGTGCACCCTAATAGAAATTTGGAGCTAGAGAAAGAAAATAAGTGATATAAAAAGAGAATATCTCCCAAGCACAAAAAATGGGAGCCAGCTCCAATATCTTCAATAGCAAAAGACTTTTTTCCACATTGAATTTGTCCAGCTTTGTTTATGAGCATGCCTGCAGGTTTTCAGCTTTGACTTCTAGAGTTAGATCTGAAATCAGTAGTTCAAAAAATCTACAAAAATTAAAAAAACAAATTTAAAAAATCAATTATTTTCACATAGAAAATCTGTCATTAAATTAAGAAAAATATCTTACTGCTTCAGCATAAAATCTTCAAAAGAGGGTTGGAGAAAGGGGTGTTTTCAAAAGAAGGTGGAATTTTCTGTAATGGAGGATATAGTCTTCTGCCTAGATAATTCCTGGTACTTCTTTAAAAGCACTATCTTAAATATATACCTTAAATATACATTATGTAATAATAAAAATCCCCATTCTTTCAGTTCTTTTTCTGTTTTTTTTTGTTTGTTTGTTTGTTTTTAGGTAAATCCTTGAATAATCTTGAAATGGGAGCTTATATCTTTCCTTAGTATTGTTTTATCTGCCTTTCTAATTAAAAAAAGTCCAAACAAATGTGTTTTAAAAACTTACCCTAACCTTCCTTCCCCCTCCAAACTCCTTAATTTAATGAAAATAAAATTAGATACATTCCATAAAAAACATATACACAAGTTTAATCTTCTGTATATGACTTGTTCCAATGAAGTTAATGGACTTTTTTGCTATCTGAGGTAACTGAGAATATAATCTGGTACTTTGATATAGTGTAGTAGAGTGTTGGAAGTTTCATAATTCAAATATCAGACTAAACCTTTGGAAAGTATCTGCCTAAGATTTCCAGAAGTTATGGCATTTTATTATTCTTCAGCTAGCCATTAACAAAACAAAACAAAACAAAATTACTAATTTTAAATTTTTCCATGTGCATTTTACTTTATTTAAGTATTATGCAAAAACAGTTCTTTGGGTATAATTGTTATTACCAGATATTTATAAGTGAAATCAAGTAGTTTAGTCCCTTAGGTATACAGTTAAACTTCCTCTTCATATTTATAATATATTTATGCTAGTGATAAGTGCATAAGTCTTTTCTTACTAAGTGCCGTGGTTCACTAATTCTTCCAGCATTCTTTCTTGATATCTCCCTGGCCTGAGGGTCCTGATGAAGATGGGGACAGAATATGTTAAAAATAATGAAACCTGAATGTTTAGCCTATGAATACATATTATATAATTGCGTTCTTTACTTTAATGCCACAGTAGAGATCATCAACGTACCATATCATTAAGGGTTATTAACTTTTCAATAACTTACTATTTGCAATAAATTTCAAACAATTTACAATTTATGTTTCTACCTTAATATGGATTGATTTTTCCTCCCCTTTAAAGAGATTCCTGTTAGAATAGGACTCTCTCAAGCAAGTGGAATGCATGTCAGTTTAGCAGAAACTCAAGGAAATAAAAAATATGTCTATATGAATTTCATAGGAGTTTGGCACGGACCTCACTAGTATCACTCGTGTCTGGTTCGTCACAAATGTATCCAGCTATAAAATAATAATAATGAAAAAGTCTGATTTGGCTTTAGGTTAACAACTACTGTTTTTGAGTAAGACTGGGAACGTACAAAGTATAAGATGATTTTTATGTTGCCAGAAAGGGTTTAACTTACAAAAAGCTCAGTAATATTGGTATGAGACACTCCCCTAAATCTTCCCTGTTTTGACAGGAGCTGTGATTGCATAAATCAATAGTTTTTAAGTTTTCAGAAGGTGAGAAAGTATAATTATTTTCAACAAGCAATGTGAATATTCCTATTTCTACTTTGCATTATTCAATTAGTATGAAATGAGAATATACTCAAAAAAAGCATATTGGAAGTGAAGGTCTTTACGAATGAGATGATTGTTTTTTAGAAACAGGGAATATTTCCCCCAAAGTAAGAAAAAAAAATCCACATTTTTCATGCTTATTTCTATGTCTTCCTTTCTATTATACAATCCTAGGAATGCATGAGAGATTGCTGTCAGGTTTATATCAGTTTGTTTGATCTCAAAGCTAATTATTATCATGATGTAAAATTAGCTTGCCCTTTAGTTTTATTGGAGAAGTAGGAGACATTCCTACATATGCATTTCCAAGGGAAAGTTTAGAAATTTTATTGCTATTGTTACTGCTATTTTTAAGTAAATTGATATATTTCTAAAAACAGAAATAAGTCTATTCTTAATCCAGGCTTTTGGAGACTAGTGTTTTGCAGTAAGCAGAAAAATGATTAAATAAAAGTGTACGTAAACAACTCATGTTCAAATACAAGCTTTATCTTCCATCGCTATGTATTATCCTTCTGAAGAAGCCTGCAGTTTTCTGTTGAGTTTTCCAATATTCCATTTCTAGCTAGCTAGTTTTCTCCAACTTTATAAGTCAGTAACTCTTACACCTCCACTATGCTGCTTCTCCTCTTTTGTACACCCAGTTTGTTGTTAGGTCTGTCCATGTTAATGTTCCCTGTTCCTGCTGTTGGACTAAATCAATTATGGACTATATATACATATATATAGTCCATAATTGATTTAGCTTATATCTATATAAGATTATATATATATATATATATATATATATATAAGCTAAAGACTCCATCAGTTGTAGCAATGTAATTAATAATAGTGAGGGAGCACATTCAAATTCATTGGTCGAAAAAGGACTTAGGTAAGCATAATGGACAGAAACACAAAAACATAAGATGTTATGTAGAATGAATAGATATATATAAAGAACTTTAGTATGAGAAAAACTGTCTGTAAATAAGACTGATGGTTTCCTAATAGATAAGCTGAAATTCAGCCTCTGGGAATTTAAAAGAAAAGATGGAAAACATTTAAGATATGCAGTAGCAACATCTAAAATGGCATGGACTTTACTGGATATATCAGAGTGTAACTTAAAGGTAACATTCCAAACAGAATTCAAGTTCTGTTCGAATTGAAGTTTAACATGTTTTAAAATTGTGAAATTCAGAGGCTCCAAATAAAACCATGGTATCTGTATTATTACCAAATAAAAATTCACTGAATTCTTTCAAAGCTCAAAACATTCATTATTTTTCAATTCTTCTTATTTGCTGCTTCTCTTTTAATATACATTTTTAAAAATAATAGATGTCATGATCGATGAGAAGACTTCAGTTTAGCAGTTATATCTGTTGGTTTTCTGTACTGAGAAAAAAGAAACATTGTTTTATATATAAAAACATAATATTTCATGAAGACTAAAATATGTTGGGCAAAGATTTCCTTTTCTAAGACTTTTATTGAAGTTTTCATGAAATAACTGCTCTTACCTTTCCAACAAAAAAATATATTTAAAAAAATGTTAGACTCACTAGAAATCAACAACAATCTTTGGAATCTAATGCTAAAGGTAGTTTTTGACTCTTTCAGACAGTCTGAGGAGTAAGTCTGACCAGAATTCTGCAGCAGGGAACAAATTCCTACAGAATGACCATCACCTTAAATGTGATCAAAATTTTGTCAAAAACTAGCCTGCCTGTGATTGTAAAGGTGTGTTGAAATTAGGTCTTACTGCAAGATGAATCCACACAGATGGTTTTATATTCCCTCTCTATCCCCGTCTTAATGCCTTTTAAAATGGGAATTCATCAAGTTGATGAACTCTACAAATGAGAAAAATCTTTTTACATGAGCTTTAATTCATTTGGGTTAACTTCTTCTTATTGCAATAACCTGAAACAAATGACAGATTGACATGAGTATGAAATGCTTCTTTAATGAACTCTTGCAATCCAGTAAAATCTAGACCTTCAGGCTACTGACATATAAATCTCTTTTATGCTGTCTGAACGATTACAGTGGATTTGAGACTGATAACTGACTAGTGTGGATTAGCTTCTTAGTTTGTAATGTGGTCAGACTCAGGTTTTATGGTTGAGTAGTCTATTACATGTCACTTTCCTCAACTATATCAGTTTATCTTGTTTGTGCTTATTTTAGCTTGAAGTATCAGAACAGTTAGATGCCAAAATGTTAGTGTATGTGAACTCCTATAATACCCAAATAATGTACTTTCTCTGAGATTCTTATTTTGAGATCTTATTAATGCAGCTAATTTGTTTTGCCAGCTGGAACTTTGCAATTTAAGGTTGGAAAAGAAAACTCTCTGCTTTCATTAGCCGATTGGGACTTTGAATTCATTCCTTTTTAAAATAAAAGGACATCCTTCTCAACTTCTCTCCAGACTTCTCAAGTCATATACAGTGTTATTTGAACTGCATAACTCAGGAAAAGACTTTAATATAGAAAAATTACTTACTATTACTGGAATTCTGCTAAAATTTATACACTGGGTCTACATCCATGCTAGCTGTTCTGCAAAACTATAAAAATATAATCAGCACTATTCATTGGAGAGGAAATTGGCTAAATAAGTAAAGTTAACATGCATCTTTTCAATGGCTGCTATAAATAACTGAGTAAGGAAAAACAATAAAAACTTTACATGATACATAGTGCTTCCCATTCAGAGAGAAATACAGAATCAAGCATTTAAATTCAAATGATAAGTTACAAAGGACTTTTTCTACCTCAGGAGGGAGCTTACAACATTTTACAAGATACTCATTAAAATATTAGCAACATAGCAATATAGGCTTAAGTTTGTTTTTGCTTACCATGCAACTAAGTTTAGTGACGTCAGCTTTGTAGTGACTTTTTTTTTTTAATTTTACCTAAAGAATTCTAAATGGTTAAGTCATTAACCATTCTAATGGTTAATGGTTCTAATGGTTAATTGATAATATGTCAAATTGAAGGGTGACTGAATAGACATATTTAAATTATTGTAGGTCAGACTTCCTGCCGACAGAACATCCACCATAAGCAGCTAAAGACAATGACTTGCAACAATGTAATTCCTGTAAAACTCAGTTTCTAAAATCTTGGATATACTTCAAGAACAACAACAGCAACAAAAACCAACACAACAAAACAAAAATCAAGCAAACAAATATTATATGATTGCTTCCAATTTATTTGTATTGTAATTAGATTAAGTGGAATATGAAAGAAGAGTGGAAATGCATTATGAAAGTTCTGTGGGATGGACGGCATTTGCATATGGAAGAAATGGCCATGCTATCAGAAATAATTTTTTTGTGGGTGAACACCGTGCTCAAAATATACTTTCAAAGATAGTTGGAATACTACATATAGTTTCTTTTTCAGCTAGTAACATTAAAAAATTTTGAAACAAATGGCAATTTTCTGCATAAGCCACCATCAGAGTTTGCAAAGGAATTGCTAATCATTAGTCTTAATGTTGAATTCCCCACAAAACACACTGTAGCTTTAGACCAAGATGTGGCATCTCATAGTATTCGGAGTGATTTTAATCTTGCCTTAGAAAGCAGAATATATGTTAAATTCAGCAATTAGATACATAAATAATAAAGATAATTTTATTTTCCTATCACTTTGAAAGAAAGAGAAAAGGAAAATATTTGCTTCCTAGATTTAAAAAAAATACTTCTATCATTGCCTAAATCTTGGCAATGGACACAAGTTTAAAGATTACAAAGAGAGTTCTTTCTGAAAATAATATTTTTTTTCTTGGATTCACCAGTGTTCTTTTAAATCGTTGAAATATTTATATATATATGAAATAAATAATAACAAACAAACAAACAAAAAACGTTTGGTGCAAAGAAAGAAGTCCTGACCAAATTTCTTTATTCTGGATCTTACTCTTAATTTTAAGCATTTGTTTGATTTTAAACATCCAACTCTACTGCCATTAAAATTTCTCCTTAAGTTTAGATATGTATTCTAATTTATACTTGTTTGGTTCTGGGATCAAGTGTTTACCTTCTTAAGACAATATTGATTTCTAAAGGAGTTCAAATATCTATATCTGTATATAAATAGAAGGTCAAACAACCTTAATTTTACTGACAAAAATGAAAAAAAAAACTTCCTTAGTACTGAAATGAGGAAGGAACCTCTGAAAAAGGAACTTTCCAACTTGCACTATATCACCTCCCTTCTCTATAGCAGAAAAAGATTTCTCAATTGAATGACACGATTGCCATTTCTGACAAGGCGATATAGGGGGACTTCTGTTTTTGAAAAAACAGATATATATCTTCCACTGTTGAATCTAGACAATAATGTTTTTTTACAGATAAAAAAATGTTCTGACTAAAAATTCACTCAGAGGAAGGCAATGATACTCTCAATCTTAAGCCACACTAATTGCTCCTTTTTAGCTGACACTATTAAAAATAAGTTTATTCTTCTAATAGTAAATGAAAGATGCCATTTAAGCTCAGGCAAGTTTAACCTTTGGTTTCTCTCTGAGACAAAAGTCTACTGTTTACTTTTGTTGTTGAAGAATGACATATCTTCAGTTTTATTGACAAAACTCCATTTAGTGAGATCAAAACTACACTCAGAAAAATATGGCTTCAATTTTTCTCCTGGATACAATAGCTTTATCAGAACACAGAATATCTTGTAAAATATATCTGAGGGAGAATATAAAAAGTAAAAGTGTAGTGGTTTTCTAAATCTTCTGTCTGATTGATGTATTACTCAGTACTCATTTAACTACTTCATTGCTACAGTCTGTAACCTAATACTGATTGACAGAGAATATTTTATATTTTCTCAAAGCAATATGGGAAAATTTAGAGTGGAGAAGCTGACAATTGAAAACCAAAAGAAGAACTTCTGCCCATTCCAGAACTATTAATGTCATTTTGACATTTGACAAGAAAACCAAGAATAAATATTTTCTACTGTGGATTGACATATACAATATTTATTTTGCTCCTGTAGCTGACTGCAATTAACTGAGTTGACTACTCATTTCTACCTTATCAATATGGAGCTCTTTATAAATACTTTTGAGATTTGTATGTTAAGTTGATTGAATTTTCTCATTATGCACTTTAGAGATTGAATTCAGTCTCCAGATTTGCTGTAATGACTCCTTATGGACTTTTGAGTATTCTATAATGAATTCAATTCTTTTAACTCTACTGATTTAAATGTAAAGTATAATAATTTACAGTTGAAGATCTGTAACCCAACAATTTGTAGCTTAGCATATGGCTGAGAAAATAGCCATTATTGTTACAAAGATATTTGAAATAGAAAGCCAGATGTCATTTATAGTTTTTTAAAGGATAATCATTTTATATGAGTGTGTTGAGGGAACTGGTCAAGGGAAAATGCACATATAGGCTTCAGAGAGTTGTATTAAAATGGTTGAAACAATTCATTAATTATTTGATTTTGCCATGGTACCTTCCTGTTATCTGTGTCCTCTATTCAATAACATAGTTTTAGCTGATAATTTCTGTACTTGCTGAGAAAGAATACAAATCTTCTTTTTTGTTGTTTTATTTCCCATTTTCTTAAAATAAAAATAATTTAAATTGTAAACATATGGACTGTTTATAATGTACGAGCAACTAGACCAAGTTTGATGAAGACAATCTTATATCCAAATATATTCCATCTTTGGATAAAGGAGAGCTTGATTTTATGACATGTAAGTTTAATATTATTGTTCAATTTTTAAGATTTCTCTTCCATGTTTAACATCAAGGCACAGCATTCTCAGAAAGCCAGACAGAAAACTAAAATGGGGTTATGTTATTATGTAAAGTCTGATTTTCTTAGCAATGAAAACCCAATTTGCTAGATTATCTGCAATCTGTAACAGCAAAAAGGAATAATATAGACACATTTTGACTTAATATCACAGTATAATTGAGAAATACAATATTTTGCTTCCTGATACAGCTTATTACATACATCACAGCTTAATATAATGTATTTATATCTATCTATCTACATTCGATTTTTGCTCTAATCTTAATATATTTTTCTCTAATAATGAATAAAATTGAAAAAGATGATGGAAGATTATTGATTTAAGGATGTTACTTTAAATCAGTAAGTAGATACACAGTGAGTCATTGATGTTTCCCAGTATGTGGTGAAGACTTTGATGAACTGTATATCTTGTCATCACACATTTGCTTGGAATTTTGGCCATGCAGAGTAATAGGATATGCGAGGGTTATATACTGTAGTCTTGACTTTGTGAGATGATCTTTTCTGAACTACAAATGGGCTTCTGGAACCGGGATGCATCTATCACAGGCTAACACAGTGAGTTATAGGAAGGTATTTGGAAATATGATGTATGAAGTTTGGAGTCAGGAGATATGATGGAAGAATGGAAACCTTATGATAGGAAAGGCTGAAACAAAGCTACATTTTGTTACTGGAGAGGAAAGTAGATTTTGACTTTATTTTGGAATAAAGGACTACTTTACACTAATGACTGATGACAATAGGTTGACATGCAACCTAGATCGATGTAAAATGTTCTTTGCCAAAATCCATCTCTGAAACAATGCTGAATGTTGTCTTATACTCAGTATATTTCAGTTGTGTTTTGGTGATCAAACTAGAAAATAATCTTAATAATAACAATAGCACAATAATTTTAGGAACATGCAAAAGTAATAGAATTCAAAAACTCTTTTGTCCATTCCTACTTTCTTTGCTAGAAGGAAATCGTAGAAATGAATCAGTAGTGACTAGAAACTGACAGGTATGTGAATATTAAATTGCTGTTAAGATATCCTTAAGATAATCTGACTAAGTGTCTATGAAAATGTCTGCATGATTGAATAAATAATAATAATAGGGACTCATCTTCAGTCCTAATATCAAACCACAGAGTCTTTTACATTACACTATTTATGGTCCCATATGATGCCTTGTGTCCCTAAGGCATTTTTTATTTTTTTGTGTGCTTTTCCCATTCACAATTTTTAAAATAATATGAGGATTGTAGAGCTGCTTATCAGGTTGGTATTTTTATAGCATGAAACATACATGCCACAAGACTTGTGTGCAACACTATATGGTTTGAAAGGCAAAAGCTTCCATGGAGAATGTTGTATTTTGGAGAATGAGAACATTGAATGTAACACATAACATAACAGTTGAAAACCTTGTGAGACTAATTCAAAAAAGAGCCTGCCTGTTAAATGGAGCTAGCAGATTGCTCATGGTTTCTCTTTTAGTGGTGTAGACATACCCAGTGAGACAACTTGTTCAATAAAACACTAGCAGGGATTTATTACAATGAAGCAAAGATGAAATAGTTCTCCAGACATGTTATACCCAAGGAGAAAAAGTACTTGGAAGATATAATTTATCTCCTAACACATACATCTAGGAAAACTTAGATAAATCATTCCTTACAAATACAGTTAAGTCAGATAAATTTAAAGTTCAGAACTAGGTAACTCTGTGGTAGGTGCCTTAAACAAGATGATTGGATGAATCCTGCTGCCAAAGAGAAATATATCAGAAGCTGTTCTTCTATAACAACAGTTTATACTCTTATGCAGATGATATTTTTCCTATGATATCATAGGTTATGATATCATTACCACTTCAAGTATCACACAGCAATTAGAAACTAGTGAATGTTCATTTCCATTTACAGTAGACCACCAGTACCCCAAAGAATATAGCATGAACAGCAATGCTTGTCTCAAACCATTGGTATGTGGGCAGATAATTCTCCCTGTATTCTGAGCAAAGTTATATGTTTCAACATAATACACAATAAATTAACCTTACAAAAGTGAGGCAAAAAAGATAGTAGAAATACTACACACATAAAAATTAATTCAAATAAAAAAGATCTATGAATCAGTAGCAGATGGAGAATAGATGAATTTTTTTTTCTTGTCCATAGGCTTCCTGCTCATAGTAGTATGAAAAGGAATATTGTCAAAAAATTACTGCATCAAATAA
The DNA here is from genome assembly GCA_032353885.1 of Nothura maculosa. Taxonomy (NCBI): domain Eukaryota; kingdom Metazoa; phylum Chordata; class Aves; order Tinamiformes; family Tinamidae; genus Nothura; species Nothura maculosa. The sequence goes on along the minus strand of JAUBOD010001112.1, from coordinate 1,225,974 downwards.
TAAAAAATAAAATAAAAAATGTTAGTTGCCTTTTCCTGAGCTGTAAAGTATTAAACATTTACAGAACAATTTCTAAGGCTCTTCCTTTTTTTTTCATAAAATCAGATCTATTAACACTGAATATAGTTCATTAAAATATATGTTTCTCAGTAGCTCTCAGAAGTATTTTCTATTAAAAAAGTAGGTATTAATAAAGTCAAAACAAACTCCCCCAGATAAATTCCACATAGTCTGGAAAGTCCCTCTCCAGTTTCCTCCACCCACACAGTGGATTTGAGAGGAGTAAAAGTATCTGTAACAGATTCTACTGTCTCTGCTTCTAATTCATTTAGATCTCTAACCGCCACCTACAATTTCTATTCTATTTCCAGAATTAATTAATACAACAGCAATTAAATATTACTGCACTTTATATTTACTTGGGAGTTATACAGTTAATACTCATCTAGAAATGCCTTGCAGTGTTTTACAGTACTTGTTCTACCACAGAAGGGGAATGTTCCTGTACTTTTAATTAGTTACAGAGATATTTTAGCAATGAGTTACTTAATATCATTGCTGTTATTGTTACAACATATGTTAACTATGTTATCCTGATATTATATGACATTTTATACACGTTAGAAAAAATCCTATTTGTTCAAGTTAGCAAGTTTGATTCATTTATTTTAAAGACATGGGAAACTCTAAAAATGCCAACTAAATAAAAAAAAAAAGCCAAGTGTATTTTCTTTTGTTCATGCATAAGCTTGTTCAGATACCCCATTGAGCTCTGCATATATTTTACAAGCAAAAATCCTGTTGACATAAGGAGTATAAGATGCTTGAGCCATCAACTTACATCAACTTACATCAACATAGTAATCTTATGGCAGTGAGAAGACAATAATATGCAAATGAATTCTTTTTTTTTTTTTTTCAGATAAACAATTCTCCAGTACAGGTCAAGTTCCTAGCTTACATTAAAGAGCATTCTTCCATTTTGTGAAGTGAATCTTGAGTTTTCACCAGTTCAGCTCTGAGCCCTTGTTCCCCAGGAAAAGCCACAGTAACCATTAAACTTATCATGTTTGTACTTAATGTGCCTGTCATCTAATCATTAGACCACTTACCAGGAACACAACAGACACACTATCATTATCAAGGAATGATCATTGCCGTGTTACGTACTAGGGAGAGCACATGGAATCCTGGCTAAGGAAAGGGACAGAGGTACTCACACTCGCCATTAAGGAGTCCTCATCACTTTAGCAGTAGCCTACATGATCTGCTGATTTGCAGCTCTCTCTCTTGTATAATCCTAAAAACTCCCACAGTTTTTTTTTCCTGAATTTAACAGGAAAACCTGAAAAATTAAAATTAAATTAAACCTGAATTCAGCAGTGGACATTGTGAGCCCTTTTGCTAAGAATGTGAAGGGAGAGAAGTGTCATACTTTATATTTCAGCTTTTAAGAATCATAGAGTAAACCTTCCAAATTTCCCTTTTAACAAGTAGGTATTAGTAAGAAATTGAACAATAATAACAAAATCTAGCCCTTTTAGTGTGTTCTTAGAAAATGGGTGGAGAATACATAAAGGGCTTGGCAAACACCAACACATCACTTCATGAAAGAAATATGTACCTTTACTGTCAAGTATGTGCACAGTCTGAGTGGTCCTTTGAACTTCTTTACTTCCCCAAAGATTTTCACCTGCACAATTTGATTAAGGAATCAAAACCCGTAATCCAGGTGATTATTTGGCCTGATGACCCTAACATCCTGAACAAACATTTTTTACAATGTTTCAGTGAGTCCAGAACTCAGCAATGTTGTTTTACTCCTGCATCAACCATGCATTTCCCTCTGGTATTAAACATGTACTCAGACCCTTTCATTATTTTACAGACCTTCTACAGAGATCAATATAGAGTTTTGCTGAGTTCTGCAATGCAAACAGCTTTTTTGAAAAAGTGAGGTCTACTTTAGAATATTATAAAATGTAATACAATATTAAAGGTAAAAGTATGTAAAAATATGAAATGCTATGTTCTGAAACATTACAAGAAGAAAAAATAGCAGAATATTTGCAGGCTTCACAACCTATTCACGAATGTAAAATTCTTTATTTTAATTCGGACTTTCAATAGATGTAGCTGGGAACCTTAAACACAGAAAAAAAAAAAGGAAAATAGAAATAGGGGAAGATAAGGAAGAATAAAGAAAGGTTTAATAAAGATGCAGTTACCCAAAAAAAAGTGCAATGAAAAAAAGAACAGTATTAATAGCTTTTAGAGCAGTACAAAAGAAAATGAGACATCCACATTTTCTACTACTTTTGTTATGAAAATGGAAAGACATGCAAAATGAGGAAAAGGACAAATTATGAGGTGAGAAAGGGGCACAAGAAAACAGGAAAACTGGCCAGTGTCATTATCCACCCTACACACTATATTCTTAGTAATTAATTATAGTATTTAAACTTTCCTTCCTATGGTAAAGTGGTTATGCAAATAGTTTGAGTTGGTAGCGTAATGTGTTTACAATGATGATCTCTAATTAAAATATCCAAGACGCAGAACATGGAAGGAATATATAGACAGAAGAACAAACAAAACAAAACAAACAAACATACAAAATGAGTTTGCAAATTTTTGAGATAGAAGCTTTATAACTTCTATCTTTATTCAGTTGTCTTTCAAATGTGAACTGTCGGGTTAGATTTGTCATGTCTTTGATTTGCTGGCTGATGGATTTTTAAGTTAGAACAATATGTTCGTACTACTAGTTCTATTATCTAGGCATAACTACAGGAATTTTACCTCACTGATGGCACAGTTATAAAAATCATAGATGTTTTGCAAAGACAAGGAGATACACAACCGAACTAACAAACACACAAAAAATGTTGTTAGTTCTTCTCATAGTACTCTGTGAGGAAAGTAAATATCGTGATCCTCATTTAAGGGAAGGAGTGTATTAAGAAAATGGTCAGCAATTAAGTGACTTTCTGAAGGGACAAAGATGGAAAAAAGTTAATCTTAGAAGCTACAAAATTCAAGAAATTTTGGCCTCCATTTCAGTGGTTAGGATGCAGACTGAAATCCTTCCAGTGTCTGTAGATAACCACATTAAATGAGCGATGTTTAAAAGTTCAGTACTTTTCTTCCACTAAAATGGCAGAATAATTTTAGTATCTTTAAGCATTTTAATATGTCCTGGAAACAGAAGGCTTTGTCTTCAAAGATGAAAATAAACTCACTGTAGCCTGAACAGCCCAAGGGATGATATAGGTTCACAGAAAAATAAACTGTGACTTAACAACCTTGTCTGATCTTGTGTGAAAGAGCTACAGTATTTAGATATGTCTGGGCAAGATGCCACTTTATAATTATGCATGAAAACCCCACATATTTCAGCATAATCCATGCAGCTCTAATACCACCTTCTCCAACGTTTGGATTTTCACTGCATGAAAACGTTCATTTCTGGAGGTAAAATGGGAAAATATGAATGCTTTTTGTCATAGGCAAAATAAGGATATTTGGTTAGCTCTAACAGGCATAAGTCATGAAGCTCTCTGAGTCAAGTGGCAACAATGTATCACAGAATCACAGAACAGTTAAGGTAGGAGGGAACCTCTAGAGATCATCTAGTCCAACCCCTCTACTCAAGCAGGGAAACCCAGAACACGTAGCACAGGGTGGCAACCATCAGGGTTTGGATTATCTCCAGAAACGGAGACTCCACAGTCTCCCTCGGCAGCCTGTTCCAGGGCTCTGTCACCCTCATAGTAAAGAAGTTCCTCCTCACATGGAGACGGAATTTCCTGTGTTTTAATTTGTACCCATCACCCTTTGTCCTATCACTGGCCACCACTGAGAAGAGCTTGGCCCCTTCCTCCCTACATTCATACTTCAGGTACTTATACATACTGATTAGATTCCCTCTCAACCTTCTCTTCTGCAGGCTAAACAGGCCTATTTCACTTAGTTTTTCTCCCACGATAGATGCTCCAGTCCTTTAATCATCTTTATTGCCCTCCACTGGACTCTCTCTAGGAGCTGAACGTCTGCCTTGTTCTGGGGAGTCCAGAATTGCACACAGTACTCCGGGTGCGGCCTCACCAGAGCTGAGTAGAGAGGCAGGATCTTCTCTCTCAACCCACTGGCAACACTCCGCCTGATGCAGGTCAGAAACCCATTGGCCTTCTTGGCCATGAGGGCACACCAATGACTCATGGCTAACTTGGTGTCAACCAGGACTCCCAGATCCCTCTCTGCAGAGCTGCTGTACGGCAGGTCAATCCCTAATCTGTAGTGATGCCTCCCCAAGTGCGGGACCCCGCATTTGTCCTTGTTGAACCTCATGAGGTTCCTCTCTGCCTAACTCTCCAGTTTGTCCAGGTCACTCTGAATGGCAGCGCAGACCTCTGGGGTGTCAGCATCTTCATCCAGCGAACTTGCTCATTGTATACTCTGTGCCCTCATCCAAGTCATTGATGAACAAGTTGAACAGCACCAGGCCCAGTACTGACCCCTGCTGGACAGCATTGGCCAGACGCCTCCAATTTGAATCAGCCCCATTTATCACCACCCTCTGAGTCATTTTCACAATCTTTGAATATTCCTATCACTAAACAACAAGTATAAAGCAGTAGTAAACATAGTGCACCATGTATCTATCTTTTTGCCCTCTGTCAGGTTGGAAACCTAAAACATTAGCATGATCCCTTCCTTCAGCCTGACCGTCTTCTCTATGTAAAATTGTATACAGAGGTATATTACAAACATATTGCACAAAAAAAGTGGACAACATCTTTCATTCTCTGTACCAAAAATATTTCCAGAGATCTAAACAATATTTAGTCAAATATCAGTATTTTTAATTTAAATATTATTAAATTAAATATAAATTAAATATTATTAAATTAAATATAAAAATTAAATTTTATATTTAGTTAAAAATATCAGTATTTTTAATTTAAATCAGTGGAGTGAAAAAAATAAATTCAAGATGATATTTCATGTCAAATCTCCAGTGCTGCTAATGGTTTGTTACAGAGGCACAGGATTCCACAATAAACTGTGGAACAGATGTAATACCATTTTATTTGTATTTATAACAAATATATGTATACATATAATTTTTTTTCATCAAATACTTAGAAATCTTCAGATTAACACAAGTTTCATGGTACTATTACGATATTAAAAATACCTACAGTATTCAAGTTAAAGGGAAATTATTCTCCCCTTATTTATCAAGATTGTCAAGTGCAAAACGTCTTAGTGCTGTTGGCTTCAGTCTCTACTCTCACTTATCTCCACAAAACTATAAAAAAGAGCCATTCCTATGCAGAGAGCTGGTAAAAAAATTTTGACTTTAAGAGTTAATGACTGAAAGTACTATCATTCATCTAATAATTATTTAAATATAGATTTGTATAGCTGAGTAGGGCACTACCCTTTTAATTCATCCTGAATAGTAGCTTCCTTATATATTTTAATTTGGGGGTGATTATTTAAGGGAGTGTTAATATTTTTAGACTTTATTTCTTTTGAAGTTGACATAATAATTATTTCATTTAATTTGAATAAAACTGATGATTTGAATATCAAGACAAAGCTAATGTTTTATTGGCAGTTGTTTGTAGAAAAAATTAAACCTCCAAATCCAATATCTCCAAAAGAAAGAAATTCATCAGACATAACTATGCAAATTAAAGTGTGTCCAGAATTTTGATGTGATATCATTTTTTCATAAAAAATGAAAAAAAAAATGACAAGGATTCCTTAGGGATATGCAGTCATTGAGAGGTATATTTATTCATCTTATCTGAAAGAAGACTTCTCCATTATTACGAATAACTATGACTTATTTTTCCCGATAATGAATTATCATGAGGCTTTCTCTCTTTCAGTTAGATTCTCCTAGTGCTTGACATGAGTCTAAGAGAATTACAAGACCTTACTGACAAGACTTGAATTTAATTTATTAAATTTGTAAAAAAAAAAGTCACGTCCCAGGAAGACAGAGGAACATCTTCAGCCTAACAGATATCAAAAGAAAAGTTATTTAACTGCCTATCACATATGATATTTGAAAAGATGTAAAAAGAAATAAAACCATGTTTGTTCAGGATTCCATGTTAGATGTTGCCAAGGGGAAATAATTCAACAAATTTGGACTGCTTTGAGCAATATGAAGCAAAAAGGAGGAAACTGGCTTCATTTGACCTTGAACATAAATTACAGAATCACAGAATCTACAAGGTTGGAAGGGACCTCTAGAGATATCTGGTCCAACCTTCCCGCTCCAGCAGGCACACCTAGAGCAGGTGGCACAGGGCG
>JAUBOD010001112.1:1199809-1218276 GCA_032353885.1 Nothura maculosa | reverse complement strand
CTGCACTTGTCCTTATTGAACCTCATGAGGTTCTTCTCTGCCCAACTCTGCAGCCTGTCCAGGTCCCTCTGGAAATTAATGTACTTGTAAGCAGTATATTGACTGATGGAATAGAGGACATTTTATTAGTACTGTGTTTTCTGGCTGAGTCAAGATATGATTATCCAATTCCCCCAAAACAAAATTTAATACTCGTATGATGTTTAATATAAGAATCTATTTAGTTTATTAAGATGAGAAGAATTACGTTGTTTCACTGGAATGGTATTTTGTTTTGTATTCCTACATCAAGGAATTTGCTTGTCATAATATTTAAATAACACTGAAAGAATATTATGATAATGTAGTGAGTCATTACATTAGAAAAATAAAATAATTTTGATTTTGTTTTATAAAACTGCAAAATAGACTAAAATGTTTCATTTAAAAAAATGCTACTGTATTTTTCTTTCTAAAATTCACTAAATATTCAGTCAAAATTCATCAAACCAAACAAAATGTTTCACATTGATTTCAATTAGTTTTGGGTGAAATCCAAGATCACTTCACTGAGAGTTAATCAAAACAAGCAAGCGGAAAATGAAAATGAGACAATGTATAAATCCACTATTTAACTGAAATGTCAATTTAAAACATAAAGTATGAAATAAAATGAATATACTTCTGCAAAGTTTTTCAGTACAGTGGACATAAAAATTGCGGATGAAATTTTGTATTCAGAGAATGTTATTTAACAAAAGACTTCCTATATATGTATGAATGTATATATATATATATTTATATGAAGTCACTACAGAGAGTAAAATTACATAAAATACAACTTTGTGTTAAATATACTCTGGTATTAAATACACGCTTATACTGCAACTGAAGTACTTATCAGATCAACTGTCGTATATAATCCTTTGTGCTTTTATCTCTGAAGTTAGAGGTCTTACCAAAAAGCACACCAGAGATTTAAAATGGAAATCTCAGACACAATTTGGTTCTGGTAAGTTTTGATTGTACTTAGACACATGGGTAAGATTCTTAAGGTAATTTATTTGAGATGATAGAAAGTACTTGATGCAGACTCAAAATTGTATGATACTTAAAACAGAAAAGTACTACGTTTTTAAGAACTATTACAACTTTAGAGACTAGTGAAAAATTGTCTGCAGTTGTTTTCATAGGATTTCTTCTCCTAATGATTTGTCAGAATAAATCAGATTTTTTTAAAATAAAATCTAAATTATTCATCAAACCCAAACTTTTTACTTCTCTGATGTTTGTCCAACTCAAATTTTAGCTATTTCCTCTTTCTAATGCAGTGTGCTGAGCTCAATACAAGAATAAAACCTCCTAAAGATCAACCATTCCATCTTATCCAGCTTATATCAGTTCCTACTAGTTCTAATGTAGTTATTCTTAAACCTCTTATGTATCCATACACATAGACTAAGATCCATACATTAAGATGTAAGGCAGCATGATTTGATTATTTTATTTTGATAAGCAATACTATCTATTATCCACAAGCAATTTCTTATTTATTTTTGAGTGTTTCATATGGTTAAAAAAAAAAAGCTAAACTTCATCATTATTTTTATAGGTATTTCAAAAATAGAGGAAAGGAACAAATATTTAGCCAATTGAATTTTTCCTCCTTCATGAGTACAAAGATGTGACTTAAAACTGCACTCACTGACTACACTGTACAAAGGGGAAATTGGTAAAATTGCAAAATCAAGTAACTGCATATCTAAGAAGGTCATAAACAATCCCAACACATTTCCCAACACATTTATCTTCATGCAAAGTCTTATGTAGTTTGCAGACATGCCTTTTTGCTGTCTAAATATATTTTCATTGGATTTATACAAGTGGATGTTTAGTTATCCATAGATCTGTCCTATACAAGACTGACTTGTAATGTGGCGAGAAGAGAAGGTGCTTATTTCTGCATGTCATAAGTCCCCATGGCATGTCCTGCTGTGTGCAGAGCACTGACGGGTAAGAAGCATGAGTAGGTGTCATTCACTGTACCACAATAATGTTTTTAAATAATATTTTTAAAAGATGCATTATTGCAGTATAATATTTACACTATTTACCTACAAAGCTGTTAATTGCATATAATTTTTATTTTATAGCAAAAGTGGAAAGAAAGGGATGGAATGGGATGAGAAGTGAAGGGAAAGGAAGGAAAGGGAAGGGAAAAGGAAAAGCAAAAAGTCTCTGCTCATATTTTCAGTTAGACTTCATGTTATGGTTTCTGGAAAAAAAAAGCCATAGATATATAAAAAAACATTGTGTAGCATGTACATGTGTAGCACTGCATGTAAAAAAACATGCAGTGTAGCAGTCTAGTAAATATTTTGGAAGTATCTTTTTTTTTTTTCCTGGTGACAAAATGTGATGCTTTACACAAATGGTTTATATAGACTGTAAACTATTCAGATCTATATTCACCTAATCCTAACTATTCATAACCTCTGCCATTCCATCTAGAGAAATGTGACCTACAATTATCATATCTGTTGTATGACTTACCTCTTCAAATCATTTTAATAAATATCTAATAAGTATGGTTGGAGATACAGCAATTAAACTATTTTATAATCAAGCATTTTATCCCACTTTAGATATCTCCGTCATCTACATAAAAGCTGCAGAGACTTTCAGAGTACAACAAATCTGACCTATTTTAGTCATGTATTTTAGAACAGAATAACTGTCACTGTAGAAGAAGATATTTCCTTTGCTTGACTGAAGCAAGTCATACTCAAACTAAGGGTTAGTAGAACCCTACTAGAGTTAGTAGATTTCTAACTTACAGATGGATATACTCAGTCTGGAGAAACCTAGTCCTGACGTATTCACTGTTTATTTTTTTCTGTATATAGTTTTTAAGATATCTACTTGCATGTGGGTAGAGGGACAATTATTTTCCCTAGGGGACTATGATTTATCTGACAGCATATATGTGGCACCTCTACCACGGTAGGTTAAAAATCTGACAAAAGTGGTAATTCCTGATGGGGCAAAATTTATCTGCTTTCTAGTGAATCTATCATGTCCACTTTGTTCCCACCATATAACTGAGATGATACACTAACATCTGTCACTCATCAATCAGGCTTATGCGAACTCATCTATCACATGGAAGAAATTCTTTTGTGGTTATCACATGAATAACAGGTTAAAATAATTTTACAGTCAGCATGAAAATAGTAATTCCCTTTTGCACTGGTTTTCCTCTGGGCTCAGAACAGCACTGAAAAGATTTGACTTCACTGTTTTTTGGAGGTGTTTGAGAACTTGACACCTGAAAGTAAATTCTTACTTTTTCATCTTCTGAAAACTGACTGGTTTTGTAATTTCTAATTAAAGAACTTAAAGTGCTGAAAAGAGTATTTTCAATAAGCAAGATATTAGAAATGATCTGCTATAGTAAATTTATCATTCAAGTAGTGTGAAAATGAATTTCAGTTTAAGAAATATATTATAATATTGTGTGTTTATTTACCATTTCTTCATAAATAATCTAAAAGACAAAGCCTCTGTTGACTACCACATTTTGATTTTATTTCGCTTTGCTTAGTAAAATAATAAGTTAACTTTCTATTAATTAGGATGATATACTTAAAAAATTAATCAGCTCAAGTATTCAAGTAGAAGTGTAGTAAGTTACTGCTGTCCTCTAGTGGAATTCTCAGTCTGGGACCACTCATCACTACAATTCCATTAATATTATCTCAAGAGAAATTTGACTGGTCATATACCATGATGACCATTGTTCTTTACCATATAATGGTAAGAATTTTTTACTTTACTTCTTAAATGTATTTGTGACCGGTTTACCCTATGTATTTCTACATGAAACACATTTGCGGATGTTACTGTTTAATTCTATGTGTTTTTTTTTTTTTGGCATGACATTTTCTTTTTTCATTTATTCTTAACTCATATACAAAGTTGAAATAATCTGTTTTCACTTTCTCTAATATATCTAAGCTATAGGATAACTGATACACCAGGAGATATCCCTTGAGCTGCAGCTGAGCTCAGTTTGTCTTTTGGCGTATGCACTAAATGAACAAGTATTTATTATAAACATTGAGAAAGAGGTTGTTTGAGGTCTTGGACTTGAAAGTTATGAATTCAGAATCTATCTCTGATCTCAGTCTTGAAGGTTTTTAGAAGGTTTTTAGATTTGTGAGAATACCAATCTGGTCTGAGAAAAAAAAGTATATAAAAAAAGAGAGTGATAGAGAGATATTTTTCCTATAATTACCTTCATTTATGATCTCAGTACAATTGTAGTGCTCTTTGGTGCCTAGCTGAAATTGAGCTAGTTAAGGGTAATAAGATATATTTTAAAAATAAAAAGAAATAGCCAGTGGCTTATCTGAGCCAAGCAATTTCAAAGAGATTGATGATGGTAATGGAGCTCAAAGAGATGAATATTTAAAAACTAAACATTAAAAAAATAAAGGTGACTAAATTTGGTAGAGATTAAAAATGCTATCTACGTTAGAAATTTAAAAAGTAGTTGGAGGGAAGAATGTAATTATATCTTTAAGAATGTATACTTACTGACATGCAAAAAACTTAACATATTTAGCAATTTCAAGCAGTGTATTTTCTACCTGAACACCAGATGTTTTAGAAATCAAATCAAATATTTCAACCAAATGTTTTGGAAAGGATATCTTCTGTCAGATAAAATGTTTCAAACTATTTATTAAGGAATTATTTCTAAAAGAAATTTTCAGTGAGTCTGAAAAGTACTGTATACATTTTTAATATATAAAGTCTCATGTTGGAAAAACTTCTCACTTCCTCTCTTTGCTTAAAATATTTCCATTTTTTTTCCATGTCTATGATAGAGATGAATGTCTGTTCCCATATCTAAATTGTATGAAATTTCAGTTTCTGGCAAAGATATGTGGCAATATCACAGTTTAAAAAGAGTTAAAATACAGAGAAGTAGACTATAAAGAGTGTGAATATTGTTCATGCAATGTAGCTATTATTTTTAAGGAAATAATATTAAAAGGAATATCAGGTTTGCGATTGACTTTTAATAGGATGTTAAAGTGAATATTTGCCTCACTATATCTCACTTGAAACTGAATGTTAAAGATTTATATTAAAGGAACATTTTATTTAAATATGTTTACAATGATGTTAATTGAAGATAAAAAATACACCTAATCAGTATGAAAATGAGAGAATAGAACCTGATCATTTGGATTTGAAGGTAGAGATTCTATTCTGTCTTTATGAGTTTTCCTTCCTTTCTCCATCCTTCCCTCCCTCCCTCCCTCCTTCCCTTCCTTCCCTTCCCGTCTGTCCTTCATCTTAAATGAATTAGATGAAGGCAATGTAACTCAAAACACATCTTTACTATGACAGCATATGAAATTCACATTTACTTTCTGATACTTTAAATGAGTAGATATTCTGGAGTATATCACAAAATATTTTATTGGCTGGAAAGGAGAAGATGTCAAGAATTAGGGTGGAAATGACTGACTTACAGAGTTTAATAAAAGGAATAGCCAAAACTCAGTGTTTCTTGTTTTACAAAGTGATTTGTACCTTTTCTTACTGCAGAAATGTTAAGCAGTCTTTTGGGAGATGTATTAGTCACAAGCTAGTCTTGCTGACTCCACTCACAGAAAAAGACTTTTTTAAAATTGTAGGTGCCTGAAATTAAGCTTTGAAATGCAGATAAATCATCAGTGTGTGTTTCCAAGAATCCAAAATTTTATTGAAGTCATTATGAGCTTTGCATATGTGTATTCAGCATATTTAAATATTTAAAAGCCGTATTATGGATTTAAGACACTGATTTTAAAGACAAGCTTTAAATATTTGACTGTAGTATTTTCTCCCTTAAACTATACTATAAAACCGGAGAAGGCAGGAGTAGAAAAACTTAGCATCTCAGAGGAACTGTGTGTGTTGGCAGTAACACATCATATTTGCCAATATATTTTTGAGAGAATTATAAGCACCTGGTATCTCCAAAGATTATCAGTCAAATTATCTAAGCAAATAAGTAGAGTAAGAAGTGACTACGAAAGAATCCCTAAAGTAAGAAAGCTAATCATCTTGTGTGCAAATATATTCCAAGGGAAAGGAAGGAGAAAGTCTAGCCATGGGTTAGATTTATTTTATTTAGGGAGAAATTCTGATTTTACCTCCATAAGGTGAGATGCACTGAGGTAAAGTTACATAGTAAAGTGAATAATAAATAACTAAATAATAAAGTGAATTTCACAGCTTTTCTCAATCAAGTATATTAGTTCTTCTTAAAGTTTAGTTAGAACATTGATGAGTTTACTACATATCACAAAGATTGGTAAATTAAAAATAAATAATTGGCAAAAAATATGTCTTAAAACTTATTAGAGCCACAGACCAAGAAGGAAATAAAAAAAAATATACAGCCAGACTACTAACAAAAGGCAAACAGAGGAATATATGCATGGTATAGGTGTTCCAGATACTTTTATTATTGAAGTATCATGAGCAGAGTGATCTTTTGAATCACTTTATGAACATGCCCATGATTAATATTGCATAGCAGATTTTCCAGTTTTTTTTTCAGTAAGCCACTAAACTAACTCATCACAAATGCTGTCATGTTGGGCTTCCTCACACTTGTCTGCTTTTAAGACTGCATGAGTGCCAAAGAAATGGAGTAAGCAGAGCATGAGCATGAAATGTTTTCAGATTTTCCTTGGAGAGAGAAAAACTGTATGTCATATAGTCCCATGAAAGGCTGTAGAGAGGCTAACCATAAAACATTTTTTTATTAAAAAGTCCTGCTAAGGAGCTCCAAAGTGATTAGGTGATGTTTGGATTTGGTTCCCAAGGATTTGCTCAAGAAAAGAGAGAATTCAGAGAGACTCTCAGACTGTGGAGCAGACAGTAGGGGTATTGTGAGTACCAGCACTATGAACTGAGCAAGTAAGATAAAATAGCAAATAGTTTTGACCACGTCTGCTTGAATCTTTTCCCTGAACCACCATGGACCACATTACTTCAATTTAGTCATGTCTGCAAAAAGACTTCTGTAGCTAGTGGAGTGCACAACATGATGGTTTATTGATCATGAACTAAAAAAGTATTTGATTGCCTGTCTGAAAACCAGTGCCTTCCTAGGGTGCAGGCCCCATTACAATGTTGCTCATGTCTGCAAGCTTATTGACATTGTAGTTCATTCCTATAATCATCAGAAAAGAATTGACAGAGCACTGGCCCCCAGATGAAGAAACAAGGCTTTTCCCCAAAGGACAGTGAAAGAGGGAGTCCACTTGCCCTCTCCCCACAATGCCTTGGCCAGGACCTTTGTCTTAGCTGATGTGAGTGAAAGCAGTCACCTGATAGCAAAATGTGGGAAAGAGAAGGAAAATGTCCTCTCCAGCCACCAGCATACTGTTGATTGTCTGTGGAGGAGGAACAGGAAGGGCTCAGATGCAACAGTGCCATGGTAAAAGGAGCATCTCTTGCAGCTCCTCGATGAATGACGGCTGAACAAGATTAGATCCACTGAAATGGTGCTGAGCATCTGAAGGGACCCTACAAGGCCTAGGCTGACCAAACTCCCACAATGTACTATGAGTAAACCTTAATCTCAACTGTCAGATGCCTTCTTCTAGCCAAATTGAAGAAGGAGGAGCGATAGGTTATGCTTTTCAACCGTTTTTCATGACACAGACAGAAATCTCTCATCCTTCAACATGGCGACGTTAGGGCACATCATATCATGTATTAGTAATATACATTTCAACTGTATTTTTCATAGAAGCAGGTTTTACAGGTAAAGTGTTTTGATGCACTTAGAGAGCCTAAATTTCCATACTCTCTAAAAGTACACTCTTTTTCTTTTTTTCTTTTTGTTTTTAGCAAAAGAAATAATATAAAAGAAGATTCATTGCCTTTAATGGGGGAAAACAGAAAACAAGAAAACAGACAACAACTGCTGCTCCCCTCTTTGCTCCTTCGAGTTGGGAGACATCTTCACAGTTTTAGTTGCTTTACAAGAGAGAATAGCTTTGGAAAATAATTCAAAACACCAAATGCAGGAAAAAAAATCAAAAATATGGAAAATATTTAAAAAGATAATTTTAGAAGGACAAAAACAACACATGTTCTCAATTTTCTTTCACGCTCTCATAAATTGTTTTGTTCTTCAAGCAAAAGTTCATTTATAGCTTTAAAACACTGAGGTATTAACAGCTGAATCATCAGGGGGCTGTTTTAGTAGGGAGTTCTGCGGCAATATTTTAACTTGCAGACTTACTACACACAAGGTTGAGTTGGTCATTGTAGACACTTGTAGGGGTATTGTGCTTCCTGTTCTAAAATAAAGATCTAAAAGTTAAATAAGTCACAACACAAATGCACTTGTTCCTCCCCAGTGGCAGCAAAGAGTCAGAGTATGTCTCCAGAGGGAATTAGAATCAGCTTGACCTAAGATTTCTGAGCTTTCAGATCACAGACCAAGTCGTTCCTGCACTTTATTGCTTATACTCACTGTGAGACCTCACTGCTTATTTACTGATAATGCTATTTGCTGCGAATCACAAGTCAAGAGAAAAAAATAGGAATATGTCCTGAGGATGTGCTGTAGATGTGGTGTGGATGAGGATATGCTTAGGGCATAACTTTAAGCTGGAAGCTTGACAGCATCCTTTATGCTAAGACTTTCTGCTTCGTTTTCCCTTATTATTCCTCTTTTGATAATAAAAGATACTAAGTATCTTTGTACTCCCTCCAGCAGATATTCTTTCATCTGCTGGTTTAAAGCCACAAAGTGCAAGCTTCTTACTTATTTCAATATATCTTCGTAAGATCCCTGGGCACATTCTGGCCTGCAGAATTCAATAATTTCTATAAATGATGCAGATTATGCCCTGTTTACGCTTTTTTTTTCTCACTATTAGCTGTTGAAAGTGCAGTTCATTGACATTTGTGGGGACAAAGTTTATGTGAGGGATCTCTCTGTCAAAGTCACATAATTTACAGTATTCTCTTTTTCTTCTACTCTATCTACCAACTGGGTCAGCTTTAACAAGACCAGAGTTGGCAGAGTGTGTAAGACCAGAGTTGGCAGAGTGTTACCACTACACTCATTTAACAGTGTGGTGGTAACAAATTTGGCTCAAAATCACTTTCACTTATTATTGATGGATATCGTATGTTGGTAGCGGAGTTGCCATTTTATTGGCAAAAGACTTTTGATTTTATAGCACTCTCATTATTAAAATATGTATTATGCAAAGATTATGTTGTTTTGGTCATGATAATTCTACTGCATTAAACAATAACATTGCTTTTGCTTCTATCATTATTTAATTGCTTTCTTTCTGTTCTTTCCCGTAATGTCAGCACACCATGAACTAATTAAAAACTCAGACCATGTGAAATATAAATGTATCCAGGAAGCATTCAGCCAAACCATCAGCTTGGCACTGCAGCTGTAGAAGGTAGCTGGTGGCTTCTATACTAAGCTACTGCCCACTCTGAAAAAATCAGTTTTGATCATATCCTTCGGCTAGATGCTGCCATCCAAATATTTGTGCTATTTAATAAATTACCTCCTAGTTTTCTTAGCTTCTTCTGCCCTTGATTTTTCATTTTCTTCTCTTGCTTAATAACAAGCTAGCAAGAGCAAACAGGCAGCAGTTTATTCATTTTGAAAATTTTTAAAAACTTATCTCTTAAGTAAAACTCATTCTCATCACAGCTTTTTGTCAAAGATTCAAATATGAAAGAGAGTAAATGAGAATAACAAACTGAAACATGGCTAGGAGTGTCTTAGGGATTAACTTCAACAAAAAATGTTTAAATTGTCTTTGGGAAATCTTTATCATGAGCTTAGCCATGATAACCAACACTTGGTTTGGAGTTAGTTGGACTAATATTCCTGCTTAAATCTTCATTTCCTTATTAAAAGCCAGGGTTATGCCATATTACTCAAAGTATGTAAGTAAATAATGGATATGGCATATTTTTTATGATTTTCAAATTTTAAGGAAATAATGATTTTGGTCAATTTCTATTTAATTAAATTCATTTTTTTAATCAATCAACAATTCATATCGTAAATTAACAGCATGCAATACTGGAAGGTTGTTATTCAGTGCATTCCTGTAAAGAAAGAAGTATCTGATTCACACTGCCTTGTCAGAGGTTTAAGATACGATATTTCCAGCTGTTTACATTAAGTTGAACTATTTTAAGACCGAAAAAAATTTGGAATATATCAGTTCAATAGTTTGATCTGAAGTTGAAACGCTAAACAAATAATAAATACATACATAGACACAGATATCTACGCACATACATAATATATGTATATATTTATAAAACCTGATACTGGCATAGCGCATATGTATATTTTTATTCCTATTTTATGTACACAATAATTTTTGGGCTTAGTTGCTGATAAGAGTTGAAAAGTAGAAATGCTTTTTTCTTCTTTTTTTTCACAGTTATGTCCTAGAATCTGTAGAATAAGCTTAAAATTTATTTGTGATGTGGGGATATGAAATGAGATCCAGATTTCTATTTTTAATCTATTTTGCTATACACTGTTTTCTCATGGTCTGTTAATAATTTTTCCTTAGTAAGCAGATTTTTATCTAACTCCATTTCAGAAGAGCTTGACATATACCATAAATTTACTACTGAATTTCTGAAGATAGAGATAAATCAGCATTTAGTGGAAGTCTGAGGCTTTGTCCTGTGTGAGGCAAAAGCAAAATTAAGAGCAGGGTACTTTTTTATTATTTTGAAGAAAACTCAAAATAAGACCAATGAGACTATAACCAGAATGCAAAATTAATAATACATTCCAAATAGAATCTATTTAAATGGATTATAGTCAAGAAAATAAATTAAGGTATTTGAAGGTCAATTTATAGCTAGGACCACATGGAAACTTATTTTCCAGTTCCTTAGCCATTGGCATAAAGTATAATTCTTTCCTGTGGTGAAAGGCAAAGAAAGGTGGTATATTTTCATCAACAAAACTTCACAATGCTATCCTTTGTTACTTTGAAAAGACAGTGATCTAGGTAAAAAAAAATGGATAAAAGTGGGACAATGGATAAATATATAAATATTAAAAAATAATTATTCTGGGTTCCTCTTCCTCTGCCAATACATTTGTTCTAACTAATTAACTGGATTATCTTGACATTTTTTGTATTTCATCATACCATTAAGCAAAAATGTGTAATTACTACACAACAATAATATTTTGAAGTTATAAATTCAGGCTTGCAACTTCAACATTTGGTCAAATGTTAACTGATGAGGAATAATATAATTTTTGTATTAAAATATATAAAAGGAAATAACATATAAGCATTCATTTTTTTTCAAGTGTTTAGGTAAAAATCAGAGGTTTTCATAAACATGTTGCTCTCAATGCATTTATACTAGTAGCTGTCAGTTAGAACTATTATTTAGAATTAATTTCAGAATATTCTTCTATTACACAAAGATGATTTCAAGATATTTGAATTTTGCTAAATCTGTAATTTTGCCCAGGTTCACTTTTATTGCATTTCCAAGGTTTTCAACAACAGAAAAAATTCATATTCTGAGATTTAAATTTTTGGACTTGCTGAATCTTGTGACTTGGCTGTCACCCAGTTCTTATGTAGTCCAAAAGGTAGACAACACCTTAATCTGCCTCGTCTATGTCAGAACATGTAAGGTAGTTCTCTCTTGTTCCAAATCTTTTCATTTGGATCAGGGAATCACCTGGGGACTACTAGTGTTTGGAATGTGGTGTTTTAGTTTTTTAAAACTAAGTGTCTAAGTGACAGAGATCCAGAAAGATAACTAGACAAAAACAAAGAGATTATCTGATGAAATCAGTGTGTTACACTCAGATAAGTCTGGCATTAATATCTCAGGGTCTGCTATAAGCTAGATGAACTCTCTCAGTCTTTGCTATACTTACATGCAGGAAAAGAAAATGCCATAAAAAAGGGCACAGCTTGTTAGGGTAATAAATCAATTTTTAAACAAAATTTATAAATAGCAATTTAAAAAATTTTAACATCTTGATAAAATACTTGGAAGATATTCTTAAATCTAGGGCTGATGCTTCAAAAACAGAAGCTTTCAAAAGTCAAATAGAATTTCACTAGTAATTGCATGAAAGGAAACCCTACTGATGTTTAGATGTGAAGTTTTGCAGCACATCTGATTAAAATATATGTACCAGGAAATTTTATTTTACTACAATTGAAATGATTTTTGCTCTTCTGCAATACATTTCAAATATAACTGAGTCAATGTACTCTGTCTTGGAATGCTATATTCTATATATCTTGTAGAAAAAATATATATAAGTTTTGTAGTAAGAGATAACTGAGATATTAAAGAGCCATATCAAAAGTCGCAAAACAAATAGCATTTTCATATTGACCTGACGAATATTTACTACAAGGTAAAAATAACTAATAAATATGCATATACATTCCACTACAAAATTAAATGACCTTTTTAATCTATACTACCTCTAATTGTCCAGGTATCCTGTAAAATTTTCACATTCCAGCTCTCATGATAGTCTAGTCAGATTATGACATTATTTTATAGCATTAAAATTTTTCCCACAATATTTCTGAAGATTTATTTCTGTACTATATTTATTGTTATGCCCTAAGTGGTAAAATAACAGAGACGTACTTATATGCACAGTATGTAAAAATGCTAATATTAGTTAACTTTTTTTCTGTCCTTTTGACATCTTCATAGTAACCATATTTTCTGTAAACCTTTTATTGTGAGTGCCACACCCAGAGCTTGCAAACAGGATGAAAGAAAAAGCCTAGAAAACAGATGATAAAAGCACTGTTATTTTAACTACATATATATGTAATTATTCCTGAATTTACTTTGATTATTAATATTGTTTCTCTGACTTACAGGTCTATCTGACCAACAGCTTTTGTAATGGTGTGGGAATGTCATCTGTTTTGCTCTAGTACTGTCATATGCAATGGCCCTTGCAAGCATTTTGGCTGTGTTGCAATGTGGGAATTTATGGCAGAGTTTCTGGCATGGCTTTTTCAGCAGATGCAGAAATGACAGCTGTGTGATATATTCAACTCTATGTGAATAACTGATTCATTGATTCTGTGAGAAAATTGAAAAAGTGGAAAACAAATTTGTTTGGGAGTCAAACAAATTATTTTCATTTTCCTTGCTGAATCAAAATGCTATAAACATTTTGAGTCAGACTAATATCCTGTTATTTTGGTTTTTTCTTCTTACAGAAAAAAAACAGTTGTGTTAATTTCTTTTTTGGGGAGTTTTGCCCCTTGAAAAAAAAGAGTTTTTTTATGAGTAACATGCTAAAGAGGCTGGATTGTACTCACTGTCCTTCTCTTGTGCTTTGCACAATCCCAACTCCTTCTTGAGTCCCTATAACGACTCTTACAATGAAGAGTCAAGCAGGTCCTGTAAGAGAGAAGTTAAGTATATCCTGATTGATGAGTAAGTGATAGGTAACCCATGATATTAGTCACCTCAGCGCAGCTGATCTCTACCCACTTAACCTTCAATGGGAATGCTGTCATATTCCTTTTCTTCTCTTTATATTTTTTAATTATTTAATTGTTATTGACCTCTTCCAATACTATAATCCTTGATATATCAACCTGAGGATTATTAAATTTGGTTGGCTTTTGCTGGTGGTAACAAAAGGCTAGCAAGGATGGAATAAGAAATTAATTAGTGTTTAGCTAGATTGATTTTAACTAGACATTGTCAGTGTCCTCTTGAGGCAAAAAAATACATAATGTTTTATTTCCATGAATATGCTTTAAAAATACCTCTATCAGTTGAGATATTAGTAAATTGCAAGATGAATTCATCAATGATTTTTTTTGAAGCAAACTCCAGGTTTTGGCTAAATTTGATTTTTCAATTTGAACTCTAAATGTATTTTAGACAGCATCTGTGCTGTTTTGGAGAGCTTTGCATCTCAATAGGTTTAAGCTGCTGTGCATGTAAAACAAATAGACAACAGAATCACATTAAGTAGTATTTTATACAAGCTAAAAAGTATTTTAAGGAAAGATAATATAATAGACTGGAATAATGTGCGTGGTGGTTCTTAAGAAGCAGCAGCAAATCCTCAATCTTTCAGTAAATATTCTCAATGAGAATAACTGAAATCTTTCTTTACTCCCAGTGTTAAATCATGCACAACTCGTTTCCTCCAGGGACTATTTAATATATGCAATGCAAAGAACTTCATATATTGAATAGAATGAATGATAAATATTAATGTGCATTTCCTGAACAGCAGCAGAATGAGAGTTTGAACTGTTACAGGAACCTGCTTTAAAAGGGTTTCTGAAGAACCATTGTATGTTCTCCTAATGCATTTGTCTATTTCTTTCCAATCTGAAGACTATTAAACGAATACATGCAGTGAGAAACATAAGTTGGAAGGAGTTGGTAGACAGGCCATCTTGACAAGGAGAACATAAACAGATACCCTGGGGA
This sequence comes from Nothura maculosa, assembly GCA_032353885.1. NCBI lineage: Eukaryota > Metazoa > Chordata > Aves > Tinamiformes > Tinamidae > Nothura > Nothura maculosa. Next base: position 1,203,741 of record JAUBOD010001112.1, on the reverse strand, counting down.
AGATATTTGCACTGGGAATACCCTTTTTGATCAACCTCTTCTGAAGAATTCTCCTTGATGAGTCCAAGGAACTGACACAAATTTTGAAAGTTTTCATACCCTACAGTATTTTGGCTTATTTGCCAGTGTAAGTATGATAGCTTGCCATCCAAACTGCTCCCAGACTTTTATCAGGTGTTCCCTCAAGACTTTTTTTTTCACCTTTTCTAATAACCCAGCCTTACTGAACTTGGGCCTCATCTTTTTCAGCCTTTTTAATCTCTGTTTTTATTGTAATCCTGCTGAATTTGGCACCTACCTATCCATCCTTGTTTAGCCTGTAATAAAGTCTTCTCTAATCTAATTTATATACTCCCATTCAGAAAACAGACTGTCCTTATCTCCATCTCTCTGTTAACATGGTCCTCTAACCCCAAGTCTTTGAAAAATATTACAGATTTTAAAATACCATAAATATTAGATAATTAAATATTACACAATAATAAATGTTACACAATTAAGAAGATAGATATTGCAGAGAAAAATATCTCCAAGTCTTGCGCATGAATTAGATTTTTTTTTTTTTGATTTTGCACATTTAAAACTGGAGAACTAGCAGATTAACATTTAAAATGATTGCTGACACCTTTGGGAAGGTAGCTAAAATAAACTGAAGAAACAAATTTAGCTGTGTAATCCCACCTGGACTGTGGGATATATTTGCTGGCAATGTAATCATTTTGAAACAGGTAACCAAAGTTCAAATCAACCTTTTTTTAAATCAAGATTTTCAAGAATCTGTCTTCAATTATGAAGAAAAAAAATAGTAAAAGGGAAAATATAAAGACATGTATATTCAAAAAGGGCAGTACAATTAGCTATTTGAATTTAAGCTCTGATGGCAATACATCTGTTTATCATTATGGACTTGGATCTTTTTTTGTAAGACAGCATTTTTCCAAATCGATTTTCTAAGAAACTCTGTTCATTTGTTTCTATTACTATCACTCTGTTAAAGGTTGCTTTATTAGTTCTTAGTTTGATTTTTATTTGTTTAAACCAAGAGAAAAAGTTTGTCTTCAGTTAGAAGTTCTTTTCTTTCTAGCTAATAATGAGAAACACTGCCCTTATTCCCGGAAGGATTTAAATGTCTAAAACATATAATGCCTGGGAAATCTGTTTATCTTGTATCAAAATACTATTTCTACAATTCTACTTGTAATTCCAATTTTTTTGAGAAATATGTTTATGTGAAGGCATCTCAACAAAAGCTTACTTGAATGTTGTTTGACTAAATAAAGCATCCTCAAAGTTGTGGTATTTAAGATTAGAAAAGAAAATATTTTTCTAATATTCAGCTTTTCTTGAAAATCTTGGAAATAGTGATAAAGCTTTTAATAAAGATGTACAATGGCAACATTTAATAAGGTCTTTATTCTGATTTCAAAGTAGTATTACTACATTTTAAACAAAGTTAAGCGGAGAAGCAAATATGTCGAAGCGGCAAATATGCCGCTGCTTCTAAAAAAAATCAAAAAATGTATATTTTTTGTATAGTATATTTTCTTGGAGTAAGAAGACCAAAGTAATGAACTTCAAAGTCAAAGTTTTCAGGAAATAAATAATAATAAGTGTATTTGTTGTTACTACTATAACTGTCATCATACCTGTGTGGTAATAATGAATTTTCTGGAAAGATGAGAAGAGACACTGGTAGAAATTACTGTACTGTCAATATTAATTTATTTATTTATGCTTCTGAACAAATACTGTGAAGATTCTTTATAACTACATGCCATTTGGTATCTGAAGTTTTTTAGTGTACTAGAATCCTAAATGTTACTAAACATAAACGTTTAGTAAATGTTGATTATAGTTTGAAGACTAATTGCAGAGTTTACTTGTAAAACAGAAATGTTGGCTTAGCACATTAATAAGTATTAGAATAAAACAACATATTTTTAAATGCATTTTTACACCTTAAAAAATGAGAACACCAAGCCAGAGTAGTTAATTTCCTGAAAAAAGGGTGATTGTATGAATAAATAAACTATTATACCAATACTGTAAGCATTATGAATTTTCTTTAAGCTGCTTTATATTTCGTCATTTGTTCCTTATGTTGAACTGCAAGATTTCAAGGACATTACTGCTTTTTAACAACAACTGAGATTTAATAATTCCTCTGTTGCTATAAAGGAATCATTAGTGAAACTGTAGTCTTTGAATTTCATGTGAAGTCATAGCTAACATGTAGGGCACTTGTGCCTTGAAAAACAATCAGGAATTCAGATGGAGAAAGAACATCAACTAATGAAATAAATAAAACTAATCACTAAACACTGGAAGGAGAAAGTTAAGTGTTATGTGATAATCATATAGAAACTGAGGCTTTTTATCTTATCAGAATGAGATCTTTATCCATAGTATGTCTGCATCAATGGATCAGTGTAACATAGTTACATGAATATGGAGTATATCAATTATTTAGAATAACATGCTATTTAAAAGGATTTTTTAAATAATAATAATAATCTATCACAGACTGATGCAACATGCTGGGATTCAGTCTTATGTATCAGTGTATTGACACTGATTTTGTCCATCTATTTTGAAACACCTTTAAGACTTATTGTGTCTTAAAGATAAAAAAAAAAGGTTGGAAACTTTAGAAAGTATTTTTTTTTTTCTTGGCTTTCTAACTCTTTATGGATTAGTACATTTTTAAATGAATGGGATGTACAGGAGGGAAGAAGTAAAAAAACCTCTTTATTTTAGAGTCTGATATAACCAAATCAAAGGGATTATCTATGTCTGCAACTCAAATGCAAATTTTAATACCATACTTGATGAGTAGTAAATTATCTTGTATCTAGTTCTGCTTAAAGTTATAAGGGGCATTCTGCTCTGTCTGCTCTCTACAGCCGTAAATACAACTATTTAGGTAAGATGAAGCCAAGAAATGGCCGTATTTCATCAGATCACTCTCAAAAAAAAAAAAAAAAGACACTTAAAATTGCCAGACACATCTTTGAGCTTAATCCAAATATTTATTCTTCTGAATGCATAAGAAATTTCTGGACTGAAATTCAAACTTTCCCATAATTTGTGGTGGTCTGTCTGGAATTTTGGATTAAACTTACTCCTGATAAGTCCACATCAAACATCAATTGACTTATTTTTTCTTCAAAAATAAACTAACTTCCATTTAAATATGATTTTTTTTTTCAATTCCTTCTTTCAAAAGTCAGCAATCTGTTGGAAGAAACTAAACAAGCCTTAAGTTTCTCACAGATATGTTAGTCTGTATATGCTACCTTAGAAATATTTTATGAGATCAAATTGAGATACATATCATATGCCAATATAATTTGTCTAGGAAAAATATACAAACTTGAGTGACTGGTCGTTACATAGGGATACATTTATCTATAGGGACATATTTAAGTATAAAATTATAAGATTACATTTTAATAGTATTATTAATATTTATTGGTAGTGGTTATATCTTTTTCCACTGAAGAGCAAGCAGTTTTGTGCTATATATTTATTTGCCAAAGTTAATGCACCTTTAAATATCAGAAACTGATTCCTTTGTTAAAGAGTGACCACACAGCTTTTTTGTTTCAGCAGTCTTTGGGCAGATAATTCTTAGTGTGGGTCACAGTGAGGAATTATTCCCTGAAGTTTATGATTACATGACACAGCATCTGCATTATTAACATGGGAAAATATCCTTGCTGACCAGTGGTCTACAAGCTTTCAGATATTTCTGAAATAAATTTCTCTCACAGGTAAGATGTCAGTGTACTGGCTGACATTTCATAAATCTTCTATACAAACAAAATGGAAAGGTATTTCATACCATGATAATGTTTACAGAATCACAGAATCACAGAATCTATAAGGTTGGAAGGGACCTCTAGAGATCATCTAGTCCAACCTTCCCGCTC
>JAUBOD010001112.1:1179052-1199503 GCA_032353885.1 Nothura maculosa | reverse complement strand
TCCCTCTCTTCAGAGCTGCTCTCCAGCAGGTCGACCCCTAATCGGTACTGGTGCCTGGGGTTATTCCTCCCCAGGTTTAATGTTTTTGGAACTTATTTTTGGACCTGAAATTTTCCAGAACTGAGCTATGCGAAATAGAAAGTTTTGCCCGACATTTTGAGTAAAGCCAGTTCAGTTGCTTTCAAGAAAGGAGTGCAAAAAAAAATGCTTGATAAATTAAGAAAGTGTTCTTGCAACTTGGAATAACTCAAGAGCTAGGAAAGCGCTTTCAATAAGGAGTTGTAAATTAATGAATATCACATGCAGAGCATGGTTAGTGCATGTCTCACTGGATTTTAAACTTAGCATCTAAGGTGTTCCAATAAGCAAGGATGTGTTGTGCATCCATGTCTAATGTGGATGTTTACTGAAAAATTAATGAGTGGTGTACCTAAGTTAAGAGGTTTGCAGCACTGAGTCTCAGTGCCTGCAGCTGTTCCTCAATGTGACACAGTTATGAAAAGTCTTACATGGTTTTACTATCATAAAGAGGGATTCGTTCCCACTTGCCCTTCTGCAGATGGTTCTAATCCAAATCACACCATGCTCAATGACTCCAGGACTGGGAGTTGTATGCTGTAATTTCAGATGTTTTTAATGAGATTCATCTGAAAGGATATGGAAAATCCTACTCTACAAATGCTTCTTTTATTATGTTGAATATAAGGTATTTAATATGAATTATTTTAATGATCAATATTTATCTTAAGATGGATGAATCCCATTGCTGCTTATCTCAGTGCATTTGCATCAAGAATAAATGCCTGCTGTTTTCTGAAAGCCATTGAAATATATCATAATCAATAGAAAATAGCTTTGCATATCTATCCTATAATCTACAACCAAAGGTAAAGGTTCTTTTTTTATCAGAATATCAATTTTAGAGGAAGATTATTTCCTTATTCATACTAATGTAAAGAAGAAGTAGTCCCATAGAAATTAAATGAGTAAAACATCTGTAAAAGTATGAGCTTTAAGATACATACTAAATTTATTGCAGGCCAAATTGCTTGTTAAAATAATTACCATCTTTAATACAATATTTTATTAAAACTAACACAAATCCTTTATTTTTAAATTAGACATTGTCTCTTCTATGGAATCAAAATCTATGGTTTCTAAATATTCTATATGATATAATCTGTTAAGGCATAGTTATACGTTCATTATATGAGAAAATAGCATTTTTTTTCCTCTGCTATAGATCAACTTAAGGTTGTATTTACCACTTTAAAATTGTATATGCCATTTTTCCTCACATTCTCAAGTGTTTCAAAGACCTGATTTATATGGTTTTAACACCTTTGAAGATCTGAATGCTAGTAGATGTCCGTGTTTATCTATAGTTTTCTCCAACTCCTAAATTCACCAGTTAATTGATAAGTCAGTTTATGCATGTATTAATTATAAAGATAAGTATTTTTCTACTTTTCAATCAGACTAACAAAAACCAAGTTACATTTTATTGCAGTAAATCCTGAAGTGAAAGAAATTTTTCCTTTCCATTGGTTCTTCCCAAATCTACCTCTACCCACTTTGATTTTAATCATTATATTAAAAATGTACTTAGAGAGGAGAATAAAACACACAAACCAAAATACTTTGCTTAGTCTTAAAAATTAAAATTTTGACTAAATAGACCTCCATTCAATCAAGGGGATTAAAAAAGTTTTAATTTCATTTCATGAAATTTTCATGAAATATTAGAATAATTATAATAATAGAAAATCTAATAAAATTTTCTATTTGTGTATACCTTTCAGAACCTGAAATGCAGAATAAAAATATATAACACTAACCACTGTACATAAATATTATGCTACATTCTGAAAATATGGGATGTATTTCAAATTATTCTAATGCTCAACCAAAACCTCAGCTACACAGTTGTCTTCCAAGTGAGAAAGACAATACAGGATGTGTCAGTGGAGGGGGATCAGGAGGAACATACATCTGCAAACCACAGGCCTTACGGTACACCTTGCCATGAGCAGATGTACCCAGCTGGCAGAAAATAAAAGTTCAAATCATGACCAAAACTGCCAAAAAAAATTTCTAGTTTAAGTATAAGTTCCAGACATGAAGCTGTCCCCAAACTGTTCCCAGATGTCTTAATTCTAGTCAAACATTTTATTACGGAGCACGCTGCAAACTCTTTCAGGTCTGTTTATTCAGTGTTCTAGTGAAGAAGATGAATCCCAGAAGTTTGGAAGAGTTTGTCTGGATAGTCAGATGAGATATTGAACTGTTCAAGGATTTTCCAGCTTAGTTTTCACCAGAATGAAGACAAGCTCTAGAGGGAGATAGCAACATTCAGGCACGTGCTCACAAAGAACATATTTCCAAAAGTATTTAAATTATACTATTTTTGTAAGAAATAGCTCATGAGTGAGCTATTATGAATTATGAAATATTTCCCTAACAAACACATACACGGTGCACCAGTGACGGTACCCCAAGACTGGAATGTATGTTATAGCCACTTTGTATATTTTGAACATGTTCAATCCTATATCCTTTTTTTCCTGGACAGAATTAATCATTAATTTAATGCAGTATGTTTCTTCAAAAAAGAGCTCTTCCTGCAGTTCTTTGATAATGACATTATTGAATTCAGTCTAAAATTTCTGAAGTAGATATAAATTCTGGTTAAAAATTTACTCAGTTGTCAATTTTATAATAAAACAAGGATTTTACATGTATTTGAAGTATTGGTACTAGTTCAAATCAGTAACGACCTGATAGAAAAAATGAAAGGATCTAAAAATTATATTTTGTCTTTTAATTTATACATATCAAAAATATCTGTATCTATAATCTCAGGCTGCTATTCCTGGCTACTATTCTGTCTGACCATCTGGAGCAATAAACACAGATTCTGTGGGTTATTAGCTAAACTCTATGCTTTCCTTCACCAACTATGCCTTCTCTGCATTCATCTATGCCTTCCTCATTCTATATCTTCTTAAGTCAAGTAAGGAAAATTTAAAGGTATAGTATTTGTGCAGGTTTTCAGTGCTACATCAGACCTAAAACTTTTACCAAAATGCTTGTTCTGAACTGCAGTCCATAGTGGCTTTTTCTATAAAGAGTTGATTTCAAGGGTTTTAGAAAGAATTGAAAATTTGGCTAAAAGCACCTGCATATCTAATTACTCCAAAAAGCTTCACAGGATTTGTGACAATATGAAATCTCTGCTATTTGTTTGGTGAAAAATTGCAGTCACATGCTCTTTGTAAATATCTATATACATCCAAAAGTAGGGTGTATATATTCCTACCCAAAACTAGGGATATTAATTATTAAAATTATAGACAAGGATGATACAGCTTGTATCATGGAGAATTTTCTCGAGTGATTATATGCATAGAATTGTAAACACATAGATTAACTTGAAAAATGTCTACCTATATCTGAAGGACTCACTACTGTAAGTTTGGAAAAAAAAACTTAAAAAATATGTAAAAATATGTATAACAGAGAGAAAACTTGCCAGGTTTTCAGAGTGATTATGATTCTTCGCATTGCAGACAAATAAAAATGGCACAGTCAATGCAAATAGTGACTGTTGAGAATTTAAGAGAAACTGCTATCACCAGGGTAGGAGAATTCACACAATCAAGATAGACTCCATTAACTGCATGAGAGATGGCATCTAGTCTTACATGTGAATGTGCTTTGCCTAGTGCCAGCACTTTGGTATTAAAATAAATGAGAAGACTTGTGTAGAAATGTGGATCACACCATTCTTAATGGCCAGCTCATGTATGCAATTCTAGACATTCCAGGAGTTTCAAGTGTCTAAAACATTTGTTCTTTAATGTATTGTAAACACTGAAGAGAGCATGGGTGTGTACAAAAAGGATGTCTAATCTAGGAGGAATGAAGTGTTCACTCCCAAATCCCTGTGTCTGGATGTACATCCAAATCTGCATCCTGACAATTTACGAGGACTTATCACTGTAGTTAATAGTATTTCCTTGAATTGTCTTGTGTTAGGGAATGCAGATTTGGAAATGTTGCTGTGGCATTGTGCTAGACCCTAATAAGAACAGTCATGTCACCAAGATGCTAAATTAACCTGAATAGGTACTTGTTTTGTCACTGAGGCTGAGCTGTCAATACTAACTTTTCTTAAAAAACAGAATTAAGCACTTTGCAAAGGACCCTGCTAGGCCAAGAGCCTGGTGTAATGATCTAGCCATACATCTGGATGTCATCAAATGCCCACTAACTAATCTGAGTTTTGTTGCTCTGGTCTCTGTGATCTTGGGCAAGTTGCTTCTCTGCTCTGTGCCTGTAGAAGGGGAACAATGATGGTCGTGATTGTTTATCACTAGCCCTTTGGCTTTGAAGTAGAAAATCACTCCATAATTGCTAAGTATTATTTAATAGCTCTTTTATAGCAGGCGTTTCCTTTGAATTTCCCTGCTTGATATTTCATTAAAATGACATCATGCTTACTTGCAAATTATAGTGGCAGGTCATGTGTCTGCCAGTGTAATGAGGCATGAAGAATTATAGATATCCTCCCTAAATAAATTAATTTGCAAGCGCTTATCACTACCTGAGTGAAATGGCAGGTCTCCAGTTTCTCACATCCATGACACTTACCATATACAGATTCTCATTTATTTTTATTGATTTTCACAACACTAATTTGAAACCGCTGTATTCATCAATAACATTCAGGACTTTTTCCTCAGATTAAATGATGTTATTAGACTGACCTGTAAATCAAATACCAAAGGTTGAAGCAAAAACTATCATTAGAATAGTTGTACTAGACACCAGACCAGCGTAGGAAGGAAACAATGAAGTGACATTGCATTGACAGGGACCAAATACAGCCTTACTGGCCTCATACTGTATTTTTTTGATGATGAGTTCAGTACAGTAACTGTACTTTCAGTACATCTCAGACTTAAGCTCCTTCATATTTATTAATTTGAAATCTAGGACTGTGTTTGAATCACTAGACAAGGCTACTTTGTGCCCTTGGGCTTCAAATGTACTATACTCATGGCACTGGAAGTCCCTCTACTTGCATCCGATTCTTTGCTCAAAAGAGCACCTTCATAGAGAGTGAGACTCTGGTCTTGGCTTGACATGCAGGTGAGCTAGGGCCAGGGTGAGCCTCTGGGATTTTGGAAAGAACCAAGGAAATCTTTTGTCCCTGTAGGAGTCTGGCATAGATTCTGGAGGCAATGGGAAATAGGCAGTGCTTTCTGTAATTAATAGAGAAATTAATAAAATCAGCAGAGAAACAAGCCTATTTTTTACAGTTTTGGTAAAATCAAGGCTATATCAATTAGATTCAGTTATTTATTTCAAGATACCTAATCTCATTGAGAGCTTAATAAAATCCTGAGTATATTTTACGTCCATATCTCTCTGATACTTAAAGAACATCTTCAAAAAATAACTCAGTAGAATTGACTGTTAGGAAGCAATAACCATTTTCTGAACTCATAAAATTTTGTTTTTTGGCATGGGAATTTATTATTCGTTGGGATCATTTTTTGGCTCATGTATGGCTCATCTCCAAGTTATCACTTCAGGAATATGGCTTCTTAAAAAAGACTTCTACATTCTTTTCTAAGCTTTTAACAATTCCCTTTTAATGATTATGCAAAGCAAGACAGAAAAATGAATGACAATGTGTTTTCAACAAAATAGAACAGGGAAATAATTTTATTTTGATTGAAAAATACATACTTGGGAATGCATTTCTCAAATGAAAACTGATATTCATGAGAGACTTCTAGATATCAAAACCTAACATTCTAGAGAGCATGTTACTAAGTGTTTATGGCTCCAGTGAAGTGGGAAAATGTCTGGACATGCTATTTGCCAAATAACTGTTACTTGTAAAGGAATAATTCCAAACTCATATCCTACTGCTTTGGCGCCCTGGTTAATCTAGTAAATGAAGACAGACTGTGACCTTCATCTTGATCTATTGTATGCAATTTAAAAAAAAAGTCTTTAAGAATATTTTCCCTAGTAAATTAAAATAGATTGATTATAGCTTTTATTATTACAGTGTATTATCCTTATTCCCAGCTTTCCAAGCTTTTTTTTTTTTTTCATTTATTGGAAATTCATTAAAACATAGAAAAGAAAGGGAAGAAAAATTGAAATGAGGGATTTTAAAAGGAATTGAGACAGGAACTAATACAAATAATTAGCCAGATTTTTTAACCAGTTGTCAATAGATTCACGTAAGATTTCAAATTCAGTTGTATCAGTTGAATTTCTGATCTCTCAAATCATAATGATGAGTTGAACATTCCTTTTTTATTGGAGGAGAAAAACAAATATACACAACACAAACACCTCTGAATATCAATGTTCAAATGAAGACCTTATATACCTAGATAGTCCAACACAGCTGGGCCCATTTTTTTTTCATCCATCATTATATACCCTTAGGATCTAAGCTGTTCTATTAAGACATTTCAAGTCATTATGCTAGAATATCAGTGAAACTCATATTCATGGTGGATACATCACAGTTCCCATTTAGTATTCAGGTTAGCAAACTGGACACTTGGCTTCTTTTTATGTCACTCAGGTTTGCTCTTTGGCATCAATGACAAAACCAGCAAGGCTGAAGTGCAGAGTCAGGAACATATTAAATATGCAGCTTTCCTTCATAATATTATGGTTAGTTAAATATTTTAAATAGTGATGTCCTAAACCTATAAAGTAAAAAGCAGAATGTATGAGCCCATGACTACACAAGGATCTCTGCAAAAAATTCAGCATAGGAAACAGAACCTATTGAACTAATGACATTAGGGAAATAAAACAGTGTCTAAATCCACTAATTTAGAACTGATAATGATATTTAGTCTTTCAAAATGAAAAGTATATGTGTTCCCTGTTTCACATGGACATTTCTCTGTTTGCCATGAGACTATCTAAGATAAAAGGGAAAAACTCTATTTGTCCTTAATGTGCTCCATTCAGTCTCCTAATCGATCCTGCTAGAGGAAAAGAGGGATTTTGACTCTTTCTTACTATGTTGGCTTATCATATATCTTTCTTTCGAATGAAAGCTTCACCCATTATGAGGGACACACATACTAATTTTATATAGTATAATTATTTAATTTTTTTAATGTAGATTAGAATATAAGGTGTGTATATTAGAATATAAATTAAACTCTGTTTCCTTAATGAAATGTCTATTTCCCAACCCCATCCCATTAATAATTCAAAAGGATTGCAGGTCATGCTCAGTTAAAAAATAATTTAAAAGAAATCAGTCCCACAAGGGTAGCTGTAAGCTGTAATTTTGACTAACAATGGGATGAAAAACTGGGGATTTAATTATGTCACTTATAAAAGCATTTTATCTTTGTAAAATTTTTCAATTTGCCACAAGCATATATGATTTTAAAATGATATTGGCATATATCTATTCAAGTCAGTATATGCAAAATCACTATACCAAAAAATAAATAAATTAGAAATTACTTCGAGATACTTGTCACTAACTATTAAAACATCCAAAATGCAACAGCTCTTTTGAAATAAAAATCTCATTTTAGAATTGAATTGATTTAATAGACTTACTACTGTGATGGTCTTTGAAAGCCCTCTGATACCTAATATTGTCCCATCATTCCTAAATAGCATAGGAAAAAAACCACAAAAACATAGAGTCATATATATATATATATATATATAAGAATATTATATGAACAAAAAACTATTTCTAGTGTACTTTCCTTGGAATTTGTGAGATCATTTGAATGCTGATCTTGACAAATACACAGACTTAGCAGTATCAAGACATTGACTGTGGTCTTTCCTGAAGTGTCAGACTCCCCATTATGGCCTAGATTTTGGTTTTGACAATGTGAGAAAATGGACAAGGATGTAGTCTTAGGTGGGGGTTAATACTTTCAAGTGAATAACTACTTTTTTTCCAAAGAAACTTGAAAGACTTGAATCCATTCCAAATACATTAGAAACAGCATACCCTAAGTGTTTCTGTCATGTATAACTGTTCTAAAACATTAGCAAACTGAAAGATTAATACTCAGACAACCACATCATAATATTTTAGGGTGGGTTCACTTGGATTGAAAAGTCAGTAACTTCTCTGAAGAATTTCAAAGAGCGTATTTGGATTCTCATGTAAGATTTTGTGCTTTTGCTTTCCCTTCTCATCATACTCATTCCTTATCATACTCTACACTGAGATATTTCCAAGCTAGGCTTGGAGTTGTTTTAAAGATCCTCCACGCATTAGCTGATGGACCACATATAGACTTTATTCTAATTGTAGATTTTATCACAGATTATTTAGTAATATCTCTGACTCTTAACAAGGCAAGTCACAGAATCTTCAAGGTTGGAAGGAACCTCTAGAGATCATCTAGTCCAACCTTCCTGCTCAGGCAGTCACACCTAGAGCATGTGGCACAGGGTGGCATCCAGGTGGGTTTTGAAGATCTCCAGAGAAGGAGACTCCACAACCTCCCTGGGCAGCCTGTTCCACTGCTCTGTCACCCTCCCTGTAAAGATGTTCCGCCTCACCTGCAGGTGGAACCTCCTGTGCTTCAGTTTGCACCCATTACCCCTTGTCCTTAATCACCTTTGTTGCCCTCTGCTGGACTATCTCTATAAGCTCCACGTCCCTCTTATACTGGGGAGTTCAGAACTGCACACAGTAGTCTAGAGAGCTGTGTGACAGAAAAGGATCTGGGAGTGTTGGTCAACAGACAGCTGAATATTAGTTAGCAGTGTGCCCAGGTTGCCAAGAGGGCCAAAGGCCTCCTGGCTTGTGTCAGGAACATTGTAGCTGGCAAGACCACAGAAGCAATCGTCCCCCTGTACTTGGTGCAGCTGAGGCCTCACCTCAAGTACTGTGTTCACTTTTGGGCCTATCACTGCAAGAAAGACATGGAGATGCTGTAGCACATCCAAAGAAAGGCAACAAAGCTGGTGAAGGGACTGGAACACAGACTTTATGTGGAGTGGTTGAGGGAGGTGAGATTATTTAGTTTGGAGGAGACTCAGAGGAGAGCTTATCAGTCTCTACAACTACCTGAAAGAAGGTTGTAGTGAGGCAGGGGTCGATCTCTTCTCCAGAATAACTATTGATAGGACAAGAGGAAATAGCCTTAAGTTGCACCAGGGCAGGTTCAGGTTAGACATTAGGAAGAACTGCTAAATGGAAAGAGTGATGAAGCACTGGACTGGTCTGCTCCAGGAAGTGGTGGAGTGTTCAAGGGCAGTATTCAAGGTACATAAGGCACTTGAGTACAAGGTTTAGCAAGTATGTTGTAGAAGTGTTTACAATTGAAATTGATAATCTTAAAGTTTTTCCAACCATAACAATTCTATAATTCTAATTCTTACAATATGATTTTGTTGTTGATGTTGTTTGTTTGTTTGTTTTTTAAGCATTTCTGTTACTCCAGTGCGGAGTCAACAATGTGAAGTAGGGGAAGTCTTCAAGGCAATGATTCAAGCATCATAGGAAATATCATAAGGAAAATTCTTAGATGTCTTACTGTATATATCCATCAAAATCAGGAGAGATTAAGCAGGAAAAGAAAGAAAATGAAGGGCACTTGAATTTTGATTTAAAGAACATACAAAATACCTACAAGTTACTTTTCATGAACATTATTAGAAAAAAAGCTTGAAAGTATGGGAGGAAAGAGTAATGCCTTCATAAGATTTCACCAATATTAAGGAAGGAATTTGCTCAGACTGCCTGAATCGAACTCCTGTCACTACCTCCAAGGCTTTCTGTTTAAAGTTTGGTGTTTCTTTTTAAACATGAGGAAAAATAAAATCTCTATAAGCTTTCAGTTTACTCTTTGAGTTAGAGCACCACAGAACGATAAATGTTAAACTCTTGCTATTGTGCTGTCTGTAGGATAAACATCCTACTTTCTTTATGCTGACTGGATACTGGATATATTGAGGTTTTGATGCAGCATTTGGCACAGATATACATTAGGCTGAAAATTGAGGGACAAAATGCCATGTATATCAGCTCAAAATCTTAAACATTTTGACCAGAATGGAAAATGTGTGCAGTAGTGAGTTATTTATGGAAGGAGTCTAATGCAGGAGAAATACTAGATTTCAAATGAAAGCAAGGCCTCTCTGGATTTAGATAATTCTTTAATTTTACTTGGGATGAAAGTATGTCATCAGCACACTTGTTTGCCACAATGCTACTGTTTGCATTTTGACCATAGCCTATGCAAAGTTATAGGTCTTAAGGCCAGACACTTCCAGCTATTGAGCAAATTCCACATTGGAATGTGTAAATGATGGGAGAATGGCTCAAAAACATCAAGACATTCACCTCAGGTATGGAGGTTCACTGACTGGAGAAAGCAATAAAACAGGTTTTCAGAAGTAGAAGAACTATTATTGATTTGGTGATAATAGACCATGTAAAATGAGGAAATGATATTTTTAATGAATACGATTTTCTTCAGTATACTAGTTTGATTACAGTGTTATATTATTAGCCAGAAGTAATGGAAAAGCCTCCTAAAAAATATAATGGTTGATATTCTGTAAGCAGGGCATAAGTACAATTAGTGAATGTTATATTATAGAGTTTTGTTTTTACACTGACTGTGTAATGTTGTAGCAGCAAGGTTTTAAAGAGTCCAAATGTAAGCCTGCAGTCACATATAACTGCTTTGATTTGTTTCCTCCACCTTCCTGTGTTTTCTGCCTACCTAACTCTCAGACGTCTTATTTCCATGCTGTAAGGCAACTTTGATAAAAAATCAATGATGTGCCTCTCGGTCTCCTTTTTCTGGTGTATATCTAATTGCTAGCAGTGGAGCACTGAAGCATATGGGGAAGTCATTTGGGGACAGCTAATAGCAACTTTTAAAACTCTCTCTTGTGGCCTATGGTCACATTCTGTTTGAATGATTTCTCTTTCTCAAATTTGCCAGATGATGGACTTTGTACATATAAATTCTCAAGCTCAGTTGTAAAAATGTCTTATTAAGTAGTTTTAAAATGTTATTTCATGGGAAATAGTGAGCTGGACATTACAGCTTTTGTTATTACCTTTGTAAGGAATTAGGCCCAAGCAGTCTCCTGTCCTATGCATGTCCCTAGAATCTCAGAATTGGGGCAGCTTGGCAGGCTGTTTCCTTGAAATGGATAATAACTATGTCACAAAGGAAGACGTCACAGATGTACCTGTAGAAATCAGGTGGTTTTTTTCTTGGTAACAGGGGCAAGACAGGAGTGAAGGCTAGTCATATTTTCCTGGAGATTGGCAAGTGTCCTGATACAGTTTGAATAGCATAATTTCATTCTCCATGTATTTTCCTTTCTCCACTTTATACTAGGTCTCTGAATTTAAGGAGATAGGAGTATTTTTGTTCATTTGTTCTTGCTTTCCTTGCACATTCAATGAGTTCCTACCTGTCTCATTCTCAGCATTTTGGGCTTTCTCACCAGTTTTGTGAGCATCTTTACTGTTTAGTAGTGGGTTTTTTTGGTCTTTTTGAAAATTTGTATCTCTCTCTCATCAAACCATTTCCTGAAGATAGAATTTTAAGAAAGAAGAAGTTTAAAACCTGGTACTACTGAAAATCAGTATGTGATTTTCAGTATGTGATTTCTAGTATGTGATACTAGAAATGCATTTATCATTCTCAGAGAGAAGAACAAACTGCTCCAAAGATCTGATACACAGACATCAAGGCTAAACAGTTTTCCCAGATGGCACTAACTTCTTCAAGATGTTGTTTTGTACAGTTCAGAGTGAGTTGATTTATAACTGAAATTACAAAGAACTCTTGATTGACCTGTCTTGCTGCAACCTTTCTACATAATCTCCATGATTTTTCCCTAGAGTTTCTTTCCCGAGAGCTGAGGGAAGAATCAGATCCAGAAGTTTCTGATAAACCATATTACTATATGTTTGCTACAAATTCAAGTATTAACTTGGACAGTAGATTGTATGCAATTCCCAAGTCTATATTGCAATCAGGAGGCAATGTTAGTTTCTTTCAGCTGAAGGAAGAGTCAGACTTCAAGCTGGGAACTGTTATGATTAATTGCAGTGTCAATATTTCATCATATTTTGGTAGGGCAGCAAAACTGATATTCACTAGTACTAGGGGAAAAGAGTATCAGAGCTAACATATTTTTATAAATATATGTTTCTTGTCCCAGCAGTATGGATGGATTGTAACTACGGTAAAGATGAATTACAAAATAACATGATTTTATTAAAAAAATACACAAGATGTGCTGCATTGCTTTCACCTAGTTGCTTCTGCAGTGAATGCTAATACTCACTTCAGCAGGACTACATATAAGTCTACATAAGTATGCAGTGTGAAAAATCCCATCACCAGTATATGCACTCCAATTTATATTTGACAGCAAATATAAGAATCCTATTTGAATGGTTTTGAGTTGTAAATGACTAAACCCGAGAAGTTGTCCGAACATGAATTTGATACACTGAGAAATGCAGCTTCATTTCCACAGCTATCCTGGTAACCTGTGCTGTGCCTCATAACATGCTTCATGCATTGACTAGACCAGACATCATTGCTGACATCTTCCACCTCCTTGGGTTGCTGTTTTGCCTCTCATTAGTAGTATGTGATTGCAGATGTACCATCAAAATTTAGCTCTTTCTTTCACACCTGTGTACCCCAAGGTCCAAGATTCATAGTTGACTTAAAATGTTAAATACTATGTTGTAAAATGTCATGTACAGTAATTGGCACTTGGGCCTGCAGATCATATTTAAAGAGACGTGCCAAACTTGCTAATTTGGGAAATATTTGTAGAAAATTGATGCAGTCCAGCTGTAATTGCAGCAAAATGAAATGAAACTCCTATCATATGTCAGTGTTCTAAACTGTGCAAATTCCAATTCTGTTTATTTTGCAATTTCTAGTTCTGTTTATATTATCTACCCATATAAAACAGGGTGCAGTGTTTTAAAAACTCATGGGCATTAGCTACACTCTCCTTCTGCTGAGATCATCCATAGAATTCTCTTTGTCTCCTGCTGAAACAGTTAGGTAAAGGCTGAGTGTTTCTGACAATTCTTTTTGTGACTACATGTGCTCATGTGCTGGAGAAAATAGATGAATTTATCTCTCAAGTCTAAAAGCAGAGGATGTTTCTTCTGAATCGTCCTCAGAGATATTATAGCTAGATATTTCTTCATCTAGAAGCTAAAAGTCAATTCTAAAAGCTATCAGGAAAATTCCTCATATTGAGCTGAGAATTAGTGTGCTCCTGCAAATGCCTGGCTTCCCACCATCTTACCCACATTGCACATACCGGCAAGGCTCCGAATAGCATTCAGGCGATTGGACTGGAATTATACCAGTTCTTCTTTAAAAGTGCTGAGCTCTGCCAGGGAGGATTTGGTTTTAGAGAAGCTGTAATGTGCAAGAATTCTAGTATCAACACAAGTGCAACTAAATGTAAAACATATATTTCACTACCCTTTCGAATTTCTTTCTCCAAAGAAAAATTAGTCATACAGAGAAAAATTCAGTACCAACAGAAAAACAAAAAAATACACTTTCCCCCTTCTATTACAGATGGAGGTTGGCTGCAGTGAAAACTGAAACCAGTAGGATTCTTATTCCTTTAACCATAAAAAGAAATAGTGAAAGTTGTGAAGTAGTAAAAGGTAAAAGCGGTGTCTATAATGAAATGAGTTCAATGGGATATTACTAAAAGCTTTTCAAAATGGCAGGATCAAAAAGGGTTAGCTAAGCTATTAATCTCAGTTCAAAGAACTTTTCCCCAGTGTACAGAGCACTAGATTGAATCCTTATGAACATGCTGACCTGCTGGCTCTAAACATTGTAGAGCAAGCAAAAACTACAAATAGAAGTAAAAGGAGGAGAATTAAGCATATTATTGTGCTATATACTGGTAATTTCTTGACAGATAGCCAAATTGGTATCTTTTTTTTTTAATAAAATAAATAGAATATGAAAGGTTTCCTTTTCCATTTCTAGCTTTTTCTTGGTAGTAATCTTTAGCCATTTTCCTGAAATAGTTTCCTCTTTGTCTGCAAGACCAAGAATAATGTCTCAGAAAATTTCTCTGGTTATTCTTTCTAGACACTCTTCTTATACAAAAGATGTCTGCATCTAGGTGGTTAGATTGTTGTCTCACAATAAATTAAAGTAGATTGGAAGAAAAGAGTTTTATTTTCCAAACAAAAAAAAAGAAAATTCTTAAAGCATAATACTTTTTGCATTAAGTATACTTTACTTATTTATTAACCCTATTTTCCCCCCAAATTCATCTGCAAATATCTTTCCTGCCAGTTAATCAGGACAAATGAACTTTCCTCTCTAGTTAGCACTTGTGAGACTGCGTGTGCAGTAATGTGTCCGGTTTTGGACTTCCTATTACAAGAAAATCATAATTTTATGGTAGCAAGTACAGTGCAGAGTCATCATGTTTGTCATGGCTGACATACATGCTGTTATGAGGAGAGGCTGAGAGACTTGGGGTTGTCTAGCCTGGGGAATGAAAGGTTCCAGGAGTGGACCTTGCTGCTTCCTACAACTGCCTAATGAGTGCTTAGACAAAAGAAAAAGAGTTTTTTCACAAATGTGCACAGTAAAAGACAACACACATATGTTTCAATCAAAAAAAAATCCAATAAACCATTAGGAAACAAATGACCTTATTGGAATGGTTTGCTCAGAGAGATTGTGGAGTCTCCATCCTTTGGGCTATTCAAAACAGCTGGACAAGGTCATGAGAAATCTAATAGAATTTTAAAGCTGATCATGCTTTAAGGAGGGAGTTAGACTGGGTAACCTCCAGAGGACAACTAAATTTACACCTTAAAATCTAAGATGTAAATTATTTTCTGATGATTTGTGAGTATCCCCAAGGGCTTATGGGCACAATTATATATTTAAAATTCAGGCCATCTCTTCATCACTGTTGGCCCCAGAATCTTTTATTATTTTCTACATAGAGAAGAGGGGAAGATAATCTATTTCAGATTCTGTAACAGATCACTCTTCCAGGTTGAACATCACAGAAAACTAATTTCTAGCACTGGCAGTTCCATCAACTTCCAGGGATGCTGGGAATGATTTTTTTCTCACCACATTTTACAGTGCAAAAATCCACTACAGATATCTGTAACTGAGCTACTTACCAATAATTTCTACAGTAAATAGAAAGAAATATCCAGAAATGGATCTTGTAGTGAGCAGTTCATCTTGTCCATTTTGGATATCTGTCAGGAGAAATGAATAATGATTTTAAACAGCCTAATTTTATGCCTTTGAGTAAAAGGATAGTATAGTTATCTCACTCAGTGGTAGAAGTGCACGATATGAAGAATGAAATGACTTTTAAGTCCTTTAATCTCAACTGTTAAATTTCTTCTGTCCTTTGCTGCTTATTACCTCAGGTAGATTTAGCACTAGGTTACTATAATCAGCTGTCTCAGAGAAGAGACCAGTAATGATCACAGCATGGTGGGGGTTTGTTACAAACCACATGACCAGAGTGAAGAAATGTTATGAATCCCCTTTTAAACTACTTGTGGAAGTCTCTGATTCACAGACACTGGTTCTCATGATGGACGCTTACATCTCAGTCATCTTCTGGAAGGGCAAGATAGCAGGAAAAAAATGATTCAGGAGATTTCCAGCGTGTTTTGGGAATAACATTTTTATACAGGCAGTGAACCACAGCTAGAACTGTTTGCTGACTAGAAAGACTTGTTTGGGAATGTAGTAATCACTGGGAGCTTGGGCTGGAGTATCTCTGAAGTACAGAGGCTGAAGAACCTGAGTAGAATGATGGTGGAGAGCAGCTGAGTTCAACACACTTTAGAAGAGCAAATTCTGAATTATTCAGGAAATTGGTAAGTGGGATCCCATGGATGCAGCTCTGAAAGGCAAAGTATAAGGAAGACGAGAGGCCTTTAAGGACAGAATTATATAGTTGCAGGAATGCCTTCTTAGCATCCAGGAAGACAAATGGATATATTAATCTACAGGTAGGGATAAGATGAGAAATCATAGCAGTGCTCTGATGGAAGGGATTATCCTAATAGCAAAGTAATCTAATTTCTAGTTATGCAAATACCTTCCACCAATGAGTATACTGGTGCTTCAAAAGAAATGAGAGAAAATATTTTAGAGAGATGGGAAATACTTTTACATAGGCAAGAAAATTTAAAACTTCATAGGCACATTGAGCACTTTGCATTGCTGAGTAAATGATAAAATAGACCAGTGCTGGATACTGAAGCAGATATTGAAAATTCTAAGTACCTAATTTTGCTTTCTCTTGGACTCTTAGTAGTGCATATTGTGTTCAGCATTCTATTGGGATATCTTGGTCGTTGAATCCTTTGAAACCTCAAAGAATTTTAAGCCAAGTCTGAGTTATTTATTTTACTATCTTCAGTTGCAGTTCTTCCCAACCTGGCTAGATATGTATTTTTATCTGTACAGGTAATAGCTCTGAAGATTTCAATTTTATCTCTTTTTTATCCAGTAAATCGATCTGCCAGCAACAAACTCAATATGCAACAACATTTCTCTACTAGTTCAAGGAGAGCTTTTTACAATTTTAATAAATGTGTTACATTTTCTATTTCAAAAGGATGAATAAATATTATACAGTTGCTTTGAGGAGAATGCCATTCCATTTCTTTCATTCCATGTGTGAATATATCTGCTTACTTTTGTCAAAAAATATATTCCTGTTGTGCCAAGATGTACAACATATTTTGGTTTTGTAAAATCTGAGAACATCACAATCCAAAAATAGCCTGCATACAAATCCACTGTTTTATCTACCACTGCAAAAAGAAAAGTCTATCTAACTAGTAAATTCTAAAAATTAGATTATATTAAATAAAGCTGTAGTTTGATTTTTAATTTGAATTAGAAACAATGGCTTATGAAGTTCAAAGATATTAAGGTTAGTACATCAACTCATCAAACATTCAGAGTCCACTGTAAGTGTACCCTGAGATTCTAAACATCATAAAGAAAAAAGTTTGCAAGCTATATTTTAATACATATTTTTAAGAAAATGCTACCCAAGTTTATCAACCAAATACAGAAATAAATAATATGACTGTAGTTTAGACATGCTTGTATGTTTTTCTAGGATCTCATTATTATTAAAATATGCACAACACGTTTCAGGAGGTAAAAGTATATTACTCCATCAAAATTACAATGATACAGAGACACACACTAGTATGTGTTGGAAGGACATTTAGACTCTTATAAAAACAGTGCCTGTAATGACTATTTTAACTTGATGCTTTGCTAAATGACCCCTGTCCATTAAACATTGAATTATACTGCTACAGAAGCAAAAATTTTGAAATAAATTAAATTTGGAGATAGATAATATAAGAATATCATTAAACCATTGCTAAATATAGCAGGAGCTTCTGAAATTATCTAAAGTTTCTCTAAAATCAGTTATTTGAATAGTCCACGTATTATTATGCCTGAATAGGGTTTAGACCAGATAGTGTACAGTAGTCCATTACAACCCCAACTATTCTCTGATTCTGTGATAAGAGTCTATTCCATCTTTTGGGTAAAGGATGTTTCACCAAAATCCTTCTATCCCATATGGCAAGTAGTAACTTTCTGAAGTATTTTACGAAATTTATATGTCCATGCATCAATGTGAAATATAGAAAGAAACACTAATAACGATTTACCTGACTCATCTGTAATTTTATCTTTTCACTGGGAAAATAGAACAGACTTTGGAAAATAAACTCCTGTTATAATTGTGTAACACTGCCATTCCAGCATCAATTATCTCTTTTGCTGACCACATGGATATTTACCTTTTGTGTTTACATCAGGAAAGTCTTCAATAGAGCAGCATATTGGATCTGGTGCCCTAATATCCATTCCCAGCTAAATAATTTTCCAGTTCTATAAAGAGTCTTCCTTTTTCTAGAGTCACAGAATCCACTCTGACTTGATTTGACTAACTTTAACATAATTCTTTAAGACTTGAGATCCCAGATATTAATAATAAACCATTTTAATCATATTAAATGACATTTAGTTCCCAATGGGTTTTCCTTGCTATGTATTGTCTACCTAGGTTCGTAAAATACTGCAATAGCTTAGATGAGAATTCTTGATGAACTATTAAGGTGCTTCACAAAACTCTATTGACTACATTGTAGACTTCACTATTCCTCAAAATTATGAGTGAATCAACATCCTCCTGTGTGGTTTTGAGATGTCCTGCAAAAAAAAAAAGTTGATTGGAAAATAAATATTATTTTTATTATCTCAGAGATAAAACATCAGATTATCTCAGAGATAAAACATCACAGTAGTACTTATATATTCAGTAATAATATTATTAAAAGTTTTATTATAAGAAAGAAAACACATCGAATAACAATCAAGATTTTAAAAAGTGTTTCAACATCTTATATTTCAAGATAAAGATAAAATCTCTTCATTATGAATGAAAACAGTCCTTGCTTTGGTCTTCCAAGCTCATTATTTTTTTCTCTCTTCTGTCTCATTTTTTCTCTGTATTTTAATTTCCATATGCAATATTAGCAGTGGGTCTAAACAATGAAACATACATACTAATCTACAAATGGAACACCTTAAGCTATTGTTTCCAGTTTGTGTTAATGTTTTCCAGATGAATTTCTACTTTTCTATGAAACTGCCTATTTCTCATTCGTTTCCATCCCAATCCCCAAATCAGTTTTTGCTGACTAAGAATATCTAAAACCAACTGTTGAGGAGATATTTAGTAATATTTTTTCTTCAGATTTCTGCAATTTGATACTCTCCTAAGGCATTGACTCCAACTGCTTGCAAACAAATTTTAAAATAAATATGCATTCTTCTTCAGAATAGATCTGCTATTCCAAACAATGGATGACTTTTTTACATTCTCTGCGACACTTGTCATCCTACGGATACAATAACTTAATTCTTTTTCATCCTCCATGCTCTCAAGAGTGAAATCTTGATGGACATGTTTATCACTAGGGCCGCAAAATAATATATTTGCAGATAGTGCAAATCTCTGTATTTTTTTTTTGGAGAGCTTTGAGGTGACTCATATACCTGCTTATCCTACATAAAAGAAACTGAAATATTTCCCTGCTTTTGAATGCTAAAGAAATCTGCATGTTCTATACCTCAGCTTGTATTTCCCCTAAGGGTTGGCATATGGCTAGTTATTGTATTTTTCTTTTCCCTCTGGCAGATGATGAAGGGACTTATGATAAAGTCATTATTTAGGAAATGAGATCATTTTTATAGGAAGATTTGCTTCAGTACAAATATCCTGAGCTTGTGATTGTATCATGGTAGTTCTGAAAGTAACTAATGTAAAAGCAGGAAAAAAAAAAGTTTTATCAAAATATAGAGAAAAACTGAAAGGTAAGGCTGCCTCACAACAGGCACCCAAAATGGGCCACAGAACTGCTACAGTGTTGATGGAGAAGACATCTGTGACAGGCAACAGCAGTAATACTGAATAGCAGTGTATTTTGAAGTATTCTCTCTCCAACGATTTCCCACTAAATGTATCTCAAGTAGCATTCACCTTCCTCACAGAGCCCTTCAGTCTTCTTCCCATCAGTTCCATTAGGAAAGTGTGTGTTTCTAGTCATATACTACAAAGGTGCCTAGAAGCTTACCTAGGTGAAGTCATCTGAAACCTGCTGAGAATTAGGTGAAATTTGATGAAATCACCAAGTCAGCTTCCCTACTATTTATTCTTTTCTTGATCATCTCTGTCCTTGTCTCAAATCTGATATATATGCTTCCAGTGAACTTTTAGCTGAGCATTGTCCTGCTTTGCACTTCATTCTTTCAGTACACTGTGGCGTGTATGTGCTGCAGCAAATGAAAGCTCCCCTTTCAACTTTTATAGTCTTATTATACTTGTGTGCTGTGGTGGTGATTTGCTAGGCACTATTTTGCCATAAGGAGCTGTACCTAAGACAATATGGTATTGACAAAGCACTTTCAAGGGCTGAATGCCCCTGAACTCATCAAGGGAGAATTCACCCCACTTCCTACTCTATTCAGAAAAATAAGCCAGATCTAACCTGTGCAATAATGAAACTGGAACCATTAACTGTGTCTGGGGACAATTTCTATGATCTCTTGCTATCAGTCCCTCTGTAGGAAGGTGATGCTTCTCTGTGCAGTCCCATGTTGAAAACATTGAAAAGACGATTTAGTCCATTACATATTTATTTCACAGAATTACAGAATCTTCAAGGTTGGAAGGGACCTCTAGAGATCATCTAGTCCAACCTTCCTGCTCAAGTAGGCACATCTAGAGCATGTGGCACAGGGTGGCATCCAGGCGGGTTTTGAAGACCTCCAGAGAAGGAGACTCCACAAC
>JAUBOD010001112.1:1124132-1157027 GCA_032353885.1 Nothura maculosa | reverse complement strand
AACCTTCCCGCTCCAGCAGGCACACCTAGAGCATGTGGCACAGGGTGGCATCCAGGCGAGTTTTGAAGACCTCCAGAAAAGGAGAGTCCACAACCTCTCTAGGCAGCCTGTTCCACTGCATTGTCACCCTCACAGTAAAGAATTTCCCCCTCACCTGCAGATGGAGAGCATTTTGGAGTATAGTCTGCAAGAACACAGCCAGGCTTGCTGCTGAGGACAGCACCAGTGCCACTCATGCCTTCAGTAATACAGCAAAGCTGGCCACTCCCAGTAGGGAGGAGGAAAGAGTGGATCAGGAAAGTGTCCAATTTAAGTTACAAATTGGGCATTGCCATTGCAACAGTGACAGCTAGAGGAAACCTTGAGGGAAGAGACTAGGGCAGGGAAAGGACTCTCTTTTGGATCAAGTTAAAGAAGAAGAAAACAAGTGGACACACGAGGAATCAGACGGCTCGTGTTGCTAAAATTCTGAGAAGCCTGACTGGTTATGCAGGCAGGCAGGTGCTCTCACAGGCTTCTCCTTGTCTTGGAGTGCTGTAATACTATTTGCCAGAGCAGAGGAAGGACAGGGGCTGGGAGTTTTCCTGGCAGAAGGCAGAAGTGGTCACAGGTACAGAAGTGCATTCAGAGCAGGGAGCTCTCAGTGTCATGAAGTCTTGAAAGCAGTTGAGGGGGAGCCTACCCATGTGAGTCATGTGGAGCAGCACTTTAACTCCCACTGTTGTTTTTCTTGTGTCACTGAGAGCTCAGAGCTTGTTGCTCTGAGTCCTTGTCACTACCATGTTTCGTAGGGAAAGGAGGAAGAATAACCTCCCTAAGCCCATTTCCATTTACTCAAGATACTCTGTCAGGAGGAACTAGAGTGATATGGGCAGCAACAGATGATGCCTTTTCTGCTCCCTTGCCGCTTTAGCAGGAAATCGGCCAGCTTGATGGAAATGGGCTGCCACTTGTGTGGCCTGTGAAGTGTGGAATGTGGGCCAGGACTCCTCTAGCCTTGGCGGGGCCTCAGGTGTGGTGCACAAGCCCTGGTGATAACAAAAGTGAGGCTGAGTCATCTTGATGGAAGTACTGTTTTGAGATGGGCTTTGATTGCTGCCATTATTTTTCCATTGCCTGTTTGTAGCTGTTCTTGTATTGACCAATCAAGGAGCGCCTGGGAGCACCTGATGTTTTGAAGTGACCAATCCGCGTGAGGCACGCTATCTTCTGATTTATATGGTTTATATAAAAGTGCGTGTAGGAACAATAAAGAGGACATTTGCTTGCATTAAGCTGCATCCTGTCTCTCAATCGCGGTAGTGAAGAAAAGCTGGATGAGGAGCCTCACTTCCAATCTGCAGATCTTTGAGCAAAGGAGGTCAGTGAAGGCTGGCAAAATGTTAGGGAAGGGTGGCCCCTGGATTAGACTCCTGTAGCATCTTCTGAATGTCATAAATGAGGCTTTCCTCAACTGATAAAGCACTGCTTACTTTTATTCCAGGCCACTCTTACGGGTTTCTTCAAGCAGGCTGTCCAGACACAGATAATGGGACCCTGTCCATAGGAGGCCTGAGACCACTCATCGGCAAGCAGAGCTTGTGCTGGGAAAGGGAGGCACTGACATTCCTTCTAGGGGCACTTCTGTGTTCCTTCCTTTGCCAGGTTTCTACTTTCCCATCTCGAAGAAATGCAGAAAGCCCAGAAGTTTGCGCACATCCTTGCTGCTGATGTACAAGTGATTTCTGTCCAGCTGCCTCTTACAAGTGGTTGCCCTCCCTTCTGCATTGGATCTCATTATCATCCCCAGCCTGACAGCCAGTCAGGATACACCTTCTCTCCACATATCCAAAAGCACATGTACTGCACACTGTCCCAAATCAAGGCATGCCCTTCAGAAGATGTTCAAACTTGCCTGATCTCTCTCTAGCATCTCTTTTAGCTTCACCTCTGCAGAGCTCTCATTCTCCACCTCTACTGCATGCTAGGGCAGCACCTGATGAGCAAGGGCAGTCTCATCACACTGCTCTCAGCTGGCCCCCATAGGGACACCTGTGTCTGACTCAACAAGGAGTAGAGCCTCTAAGCTCAAGATACAAGATCTCTATCACACTCCCAGCCTGGCCCAAATGTGGAGAGTATTTCCCTGCTGGATACTGTGCCCACTGATGCTAATCAACAGAAGAGGAAGGCACGGAGCAGTGCATTTCCAAAGGGAGAGAGACATGAAGCAGATAGGAGAATTTATGCACAGGCTGCCTGCCTGGAAGATCCGTGATATCTTCTAGCCTTGCAGGTCCAGGAACCTGCAAGCACCAACATGATGGCTGCAGCAATCTCAGTCTACCAGTGGCAGCAGCAGAGCAAAGTGTTACCAGCCTGAGAGAAAGGGAGGATTTTTTGGAAGGAAGAAAAGGAGCTTTGGATCTCGATGTGGGTCTCAAAGTGGTGAGAGGAAATGGTTGTGGGGTAAAACTTGGCTGGAGCCTGATGGCCTGGCTGTGGAGTGGACACTAGACTATTTTGATGCTCTGATGTGAAGGATGTTAGACAAGGCTCTTCCTGGCATCTACTTTTTCTTTCCCTGTGTGTCAGTCATACGTGTGAGTGGACGGGTTCCCTGACTAGGAATGAGGGGCAGTAAGGGGCTGTTACAGAGGAAAGAGGCACTGGCAAAAGCAACAGTGAAGGTCTGCTCCTCATCCCAAGTGGCTTGTCAGAAGGAGCCCAATGACCAGGGAAGCACTGTTGGCTCTGCATACTTCATAGAATCATAGAATGCTTAAGGTTGGAAGGGACCTGAGAGGCCATCTAAGTCCAACTGCCTTGCACATGCAGGGTCACCTAGAGCACGTGGCACAGAGCTGCATCCCAGTGGATTTTAAAGATCTCCGAAGGAGGAGAATCCACAACCTCTCTGGGCAGCCTGTTCCAGTGCTCTGTTACCCTCAGTGTCAAGAAATGTTTTCTTAAGTTCCCGTTCCTGAATTTTTGGTGCCTTAGCTTGTGGCTGTTTCCTCTTGTCCTGTTGCTATCCACCACTGAAAAGAGGCTGGTTCCCTCCTCCTCACTGCCTCCCTTGAGGTATTTGTAGACACCGATCAGGTCCCCTCTCAGCCCTCTCTTCTCTAGGCTGAACAAGCCCAGCTCTCACAGCCTTTCCTCATAGGACAGATGCTTCAGGCCCCTGATCATCCTGGTAGCCCTGCGCTGGACTCTCTCCAGCAGCTCCACATCCCTCTGGTACAGTGGAGCCCAGAACCGGACACCATACTCCAGATATGGCCTTACCAGGGCTGTATATAGGGGGATCATCACCTCCCTCGACCTGCTGGAGACACCCTTCTTAATGCACCCCAGGATCCCATTGGCCTTCTTGGCCACCAGGGCACAGTGCTGCCTCATGGTCAACTTGTCGTCCACCATGACACCCAGGTCCCTCTCTGCAGGGCTGCGTTCCAGGTCAACCGCTAATCTGTACTGGTGTCTGGAGTTATTCCTCCCCAAGTGCAGGACCCTGTACTTGCCCTTGTTGAACTTCATTAGATTTCTCACTGCCCAGTTGTCCAGTCTGTCCAGGTCAAGGTACTTCTTTTCGCCTTCGCCTGTGGTAAATTTTTTTTTTTAAAAAAAGCTCTTCATCCCTCCAAATTACAAAATCTGCTGTATGTAGTCAGCTCTCATGAACTTTAACCTCAATATAAGGAACCTCAGGTGAGGTAATTATTCCCACTGAGCTCTGAAATAGTAGTATGGGTGTTGCATTGCCAAAAGCTGTTTTGTTTTTGTTTTAAACCAAGTGATTACATGGACTTTATATTCAGTTTATGAAAAAGCCTACTTCAGGCACTATATGATGTTGCTATGTTTATAACCAAAGTTAGTTGAAATTTAGCTATTTTTAAAAGGTCTCTTTTAGAAGTAGCTTAAGGAAAATGGATACATGTTTAAGCTATGAATGGTAACTTCAACCTAAGGATTCCCTTTTGACAATAGCTGTACAAATTCAATTATGAGTTATCCTTCAGTTAACATAGATTTAAGCCAGTGCATGTTCTTTATTATGTCATTAAAAACTCATTAAAATATGTAAATATTTGTTTAAAAGCATAAAAGTTGATGACTCAGAATTTTTTATGAGATCGTCATGATTATCTTCTAAACATGGAAAGTTCTCCAGACTATAGAGCGCAGGAGCTTGTATTTTCTTCTCCAATTCAACATTTTACTTAGCAGCCTTATTCATCTTTATTTTACTGTAAGCTTCCATAGATTTAAGGCTTTTTTTCTAATACATAGGAATTCCTGAAACAGATATAGCTGTCCTCTCTGCTTCATACCTGAGGTAATCTAAGAAAAAGAGTTACTTAATAGGTTGGTAGAAGTGGTCTGATAAGTGGTTCCCCATATCAGTTAAATTGAGCTTATATGGATGATTATGCAAGGACTGCACTATAGCTCAGCAGAGTTAATACCTAGATCTGCATTTTAGAATCTCTTAAGCTCTTTACGCTGGGTAATGTGTTCTACTGTGAGGGACAGGAAGCTGGAGAAGTTACCCTTTGAAGCATACTGCATCTCAAGGTCCCATCCTTCAGAGCTAGTCAGTACTGAGATCTGTTGTTAAGTAGTTAGCTCCTCATTAGTGACCTGGTCTCATTAGTGATTCTGTAATGAGATCTGCAAATGATTTAGATAGCTCTGCAACATGCATATGATCAATATGATGCTAACAATCCAAACCTCAGCAGGCCTCACATTTGAGTTTGCTCCTGATGCTTAGTCTTTCCTGTGACCTTTATACTATCTTGAAAAAGCTATTAAGCTACAGCACCTCTGGCATAGATGCTCAGACTCTCAGCATGTTATAGTGCCTCTCTTTCACAAAAGTTACAAGCTGAAGCTGAGCCTGATGAATAACTCGAAGCAGCTTGAAAATCTATAGTAGTCCCACTACTAACATTAATCAACTCTAATTTCTGTGACAGTCTGGCACACAACTAAGTGAACGTTCATATATATTTTTATAACACCACATGCTGCTGGCAAATCTAAGTTATTAATAGCGCTCATTGTGAGGGAGATGGTCTGCAGCAGATGCTTCCTTAGCACAACAGATTTAAATCTTATCAAATGCCACTTTGCCAACTATGCTCACCTAGATTGTCTATTTATCAAATTTTGTCATAAACACCATAATACTTTCTTCCAGCACAGTCTTATGCACAGGATGTACCACTGTAAGAAAATTACAAGAACACTCTATTAATCTTCCTGTAATCTTTTCTCAAAATTCAGCTATTCAGTGAGAGATGCAAAGCACTCAGTGATGAGTACACAGGCAGTATATAGATCACTGGTACCATTGATTGCTCAAGTTGATTTTATTTCTTATTTTCTATAGCATTCCTCAAGTTGTTTGTTCTACAATAGATGCTCTTTTGCAAGAGGATCATCTTTTTTAACTTGTTCCAACACAAGGTCATGGTGCTACTTCAAAAACTAGAGGCTTGGTGTAACTGTACAAGTGACCTATTGTTTGCAACTAAATGAATGAATTATTTAGTCATTTTCTCATGTAGGTTATCTGAGTCTTTTTTGTCTTTATTGTTCTTTAAAAAACGTATATAGTTGTGCAAAGTAATGTAAGCAATTGAATATGAATATTACCAGTTCTGTAGAATATGAATATATATTCACTGAATATGAAAATTCTTAGTTCCCAGAATTGTAGTGCACAGCACTGTTAGGTCAATACAGTCTTCTATACTGGTCTTTCCTGTCTTGTTCCATTTCCTCTTCTATTCCGAAGGCAATGGTTAGTGTAATTCTTAATAAAATATATTCATGGTACATCTGTAGAAGATTATGTCTTGAAAGCAATGTGTCACTAATGTGACACTTTGATTAAGTATAACACATTATATTTTATATAGCTATTTTATGATCAGATAAGCTCAGACGTGAAGAAAATAACAGATATAAGCATATCAAGCAAACTGGCAAAACCACTGGGGTAAAACTTATTTTAAAACTGCAATAGAAAAAAACAGATTGTGTAAAATGTCAGGAAAAGGATTTGATGTATAACATTTTCTACACCTTCGACATCTATTTAGGATTTCATAACACAAAAGGATTTAGTCGTGAATCTAGTATTCATACAGACACTACATTCTGCAGCAGGACCAATCACTTTCTGTAGCAAATTTGGGACAATGATAACAAGGCTTCATAAAAGTCACCATTTTCTGTGAAAAATCAAAGACCTAGGAGAAATATATATAAATAAAGTGAGAAATGTATCAGTGTTATTAAAAGTAGAACCATGGGACCTTGAGAGAAATTGCCCGGCAAGAAAGCACGTAAAATTTTGGAGAACTTAACAGAAGCCAAAAGAAGTGTTAAAGAAATTAGGACATCAGGCAGGTGTGCCTGCTGGAGCGGGAAAGTTTGACCAGATGATCTCTAGAGGTCCCTTCCAACCTTGAAGATTCTATGATTCTATGATTCTGTGACAGGTGTGTTGGCATTGACAATTTAAAATGTTAAGGATCTTTCCACAGAGAGAAAGGAAAAAAGTCAGCCTCTCACTCCTCTTAGCTGAGCTCGGTTCCCCCAAAGCTTGGGTATTTTTCATAGTTTAGTCCATTCCATTTTCATGCTAGGGCCATTCATCAGATTAAACTCAAATTTTCTTTTAATTGAATCAGATTAAATGCAAAGTCAAGCATGCTCCACAGTAATATGGCTTGAAATAGACAAATTCATAAGGTACCATTCAGACCATTCACAAGGTACCAGATCTGCAATAGCATCACTTGAAAGATAATAGGAAGTAATTTCCAAAATAGTCCCTTAGACTTAAAACATTGCTAGCTATATTTAGAAGAAAATTACAAAGATATATGTATCATCATTGTGGAGAAGTATGTTTTGATGTATCTTTCTGGATGGTTATTTCATTCTTCTGCCATTGCCACAAAATACCACTATGTTTACATATTTTTCCATGCAATTGATACTTAGTGCACTAATACAACTTTTCTCATCTTCATGAGTACCAATCAGATGTTACTCAGATCCCTTCCATTTGTACAAGCGTATGCAGGTGATGACCACAGTATTAAAATCCTATTGTGAATTCTGAAGTTGTGATTATACTAATCTTTTGTCTTGGAAAGATAAATCTGATTTTCTATCTGGTTCTTTTTTATATAGGTCTGCATTGCTCTTTGTTATTCCATTTACTCATATGTAGACAGAACCAACAAGAATGGCAAAATTTAAGTATGCCTTTTTAAGGCCCTACAATTTCAAACATTATGGTAGAGACTCAAATTTAATGATTCAGGGGTTACTGACATAAAAAAAACTGCTTCAAGGTTGTCAATTATAGTGCATGTTTTATAAAGTAGTAGAAAATTCGAATTTAAAAGCAGACAGGTTGCATGTGTTCTTCATAACACAGTGTAGGCAACCTTGTATGAAATAGCAGCTTCCTTAGAAGGATGTAATGAAATCTGAAGAGAAAAAATGCTTCTCCTCTATTTGTTTCCGGATTATACTTTTGAAGCTAGTTCACTCTTTTTCTTTTCTCTTTCTCCCTTAAATAGTATGAAAGACAAGAAAATGTTTTCTCCTGTTTCTTTGTGTGTTGTGTTATCTTTCCTTCTGGTTTCAGCAAAGAACCTGAAATCCTTATTATTTATTTAAAACAAATAGGTGTTATGAAGGGCTTTTTTTTTTCTCATGTTAGAGGTAAGAAAGTACAAAAATCTTTCAGAGGAATGTCAGTTATATTTCCTCTATCCTTTATTCCCTTTGCCAATAAGATAGGGAACAGCTAACTTAAATTTTGTTCATAGATTAGAAACTAAATTATGAAAAGGTTATAAAACTTGCCCAAATATCAGATAATTGAAATAACTGAGTGACTCTGGAAGTAAGACTTCTAGATCTGAGAGAGACTGGCAATCCTTCTTTTTATAGGGAACAATGAACACAGATCAGTCATGGCAGCACTCTTTCTACTACTGTTTCTACTAAAATTTGACAAAAATTTTACAGGGTAGTATTATCATATTGCAAAGGAGAAAAGATACCATGTAGCAGTTCAGTCTTCAGATTTAATCAACCATATGCACTATCATAGACTTACAACAAACTATAGATATAAGGACTATCATCCAACATGAGGAACATATAAAGTAAGTATTAAGTAGGAAAAAAGATGCACTAAAACTCTGTTTCCAAGAAAAACTAGTTTCTAACTATTTATTTAACTTTGACATCTTTCCAAAGTGAGCCATGTTTGCCAAACCAGGACTGACAATTTTATTCTGACAGAATCAACACTGCTTCATTAGAGATGCCAACATTTCTCACTTCCATACCACCATGAAATTCGGTTCAGCTGTAACTCATGTAAGAAGTTTTATCTTAGAGGGAAGAAAGTGGAAGAACTTCATGGAATTCAAACAAAGACATTTCTTTCCCCGTTGAAATGACCATTCTAAAAAGCCATTGGCAAATATTCAGTCATGACTTTCTAAAAGTGAATCTTCTGCCTTCAATTATTTTAAATGTTTTCTCCAGAAGATTTGTGGAATCAGCACTTATATTAAACACAGATATCAGGGTGCCAATGCAAGCGAATCTGTCTGCAAACAAATCAAAAAACCCCCAGAACTGAGCATAGTGTTGCAGTAATAAATCTTTATTTTCAATGAGTATGTCTTTTGACTTATTTTCTTCCTTCCATTTTGCTTTTTTTTAAAAAAAAAGAAATGACAATACTGTGCATCCACCCAGAAAATAGAACCAACCTCAGAAGGCTCCTTTACTTTATGATGTGAATGAATAGGATAATCTGGGACAACATAATATACTGATGGCAATGAAAGTTCACATTTTCCTGCTAAGTTTCAACAGTTAATGAGAAAACAAGTATAAAAAAATCTTACAGCAGCTTAATTTCACAGATGAAATCTTTTGAATTGTATATCTTTTGTGTATAAGGTTCTATAAAGTATATGTTTTCATATGCTATTTTATAGTGCTTAAAAATTCCAGTAAGGAGCAAAACACTGAATATCTGATTGTACATAAATAGCTATAAAAAAGTCTGAACCTTATCCTGAAAAACAACAACCTGCTTCTATGTGTAAATAAATTAAGGAAAAAATAAATATATATTTTCAAATTTGTAGTATATTATTCTCTGTGGTCTAGGAGTGGTCTAGGAACTATTCTAGCCACCTCTTAACAGCCTAGCAAATTGAGAAAAGTCCTTGATTTGTGAGGAAAAGAAAGCAGCGGTCTATCTGTTTGTCCAGAGAGCAGTCTTCATCTTCCTGTACTATTCTGATGTTGCAATGTAATTACATTCCTAACTTCCAAGAGTTAAAAGGCAGAAGGGGATATAAATTCTTTTTAATGTTTAGTGTTAAATCAAGAGTTGATGTTCTTTTGAAAATTAAGACAGTTTTTATTTAATTTCTTTTGTGATGGGGGCATTGTTTTTGAAGAGTACATGTCCTGAAATGCACATAAATAGAATATTTTATGAGAGGAGACTGCTTATTTAAAATAATCTCATATAACAGAGATTCTGACTCCAGACCACTATTATTTATACATTTAAATGCTTTCATCTGTGCCTATAATAACTATGAAAAGGTTGAATAAGATATTTGGGCCTACCATAATGCATAGTAAGTGAGCTTTCATGCAAAATTTTGGAGATATAAACTCTATAGGAATTCAAATCAAATCTAAAATCTTTGAAGAATATAAGATTTTCTCATAAAACAAAAAGATAAGTTACTGTATATTTAACATCTAGTGGTAGTTTTTTACTTTCAGAAATGTTATTTTAATATCTACAGTACAACAAAATGCAAGAAATAAATGCTCCTTATCTTCACTTTCCAGAAAGGAAAATGATGCAGGGAAGGACTATTTGACTTCTCCAAGCCATGCAAAGAACGATAATAGAGTATTGTAAGATATTAAAACATAAGACATTCTTCTTTTTTTTTTAAGGAGTACTCGAAAATATATTGAAAAGAGTGAACATTGCAGTAAAGAATTTTGGTAGTCAAAATCTGCTCTTCTGGGTTCTAACTCCAGATTTGATGAGTCAAGAACAAACTGAAATAAGGAAAGATTAAGCTCACTACATATTAACAGCCTGTTCCATTAAAAGGAAGTCAATAACCAGTCACATGCTGAATAATTCATATTCTGATATCTGTTTATTTTAATATAGTCATATTTACCTCACAGATGATCTACAATGTGACCTACATGTTTTTTCAGGTCACAACAGCTAACAAAAAGGACTTCCAAATCACAGAAAAATTATTTGTTATATATATATATGTATATATATATATGTGTATATATATATATATGTTATATATATATATGTATATATATATATATATGTCATAAAGAGTATCAACTCTTTATGGATCCTGCTATTACATGACCGGAATACCAGTGCTTTCTCCATTATGGCTATATCAGGAATATGCATTCTGAGCTGAAAAGCATATGGCACTAAGCTTCCACTAATACATCTGAATTCTAGCAGAACTCATGAATTCATTTTCACTACTGTGGTAAAATATCTTTTTTTTTTTTCATCCTACAATCTTATGGGAAAAGAGAATGTAGCTGCATGAGGTGCGTGTGAAGTCATATATGCCTGCAATATATAGCGATCATGAAACCCTATGTTCACTTCACTTCAATTCAATTGAAGTTCACCCTATGTTCACTTCCACTTCAATTAAATCATCTGTAAAGGAATTTAATTTTGTATATTGAAACTGGAAAGTAATTGGCATAGAAGTCATAAAAGTCATAGAACATAATTTTTATTTTTAAACCATTTTCAAGCCTCATCTTGCCCTCAACTAACACAAATTGCCACTTAATTAGAGCAGATTGACAGCACAACATATAGTTTAAAGTGAGGAACACTTTAATAAGACTGGAAAAGTATACACAATGTAGTATTTTATCTAGGCTCTCCAGATGGGAATTAATCTCCCAGCAGTGCATTCTTGATCCAATTCATCAGGTTTGCTTTTCACTTTCCATTTTCATAGTTTGATCTGAATAACTTGACAACTTCAAGGCTTATCCAGCATATTAGCAGTGTTGGTTGAAAGCAAATTTCTTTATGCTGGCAAGGCTGGACATGATTTTCTGCTGGAAGAAAAGAAGACAAAATTAAAGATTTCTCCTTGAAGAGTTAGTTTATCAAAGAAATAAATTCACAACAGTTAGGACTTTATCATGTTAGACATTTCTTCCACTAACAAGGCTAACTGTAGTTTTCTTTTGACATGGTGACATGATTGGTAGCTATGTTTTGCATTATTAATCAAAACAGATAGTATAGGCCTTTGCTGTTGTACATAAAAAAGAATGGGGGGAAAAAAAAGTCAAAGAATAGCTTTTTTTTTAGTAATCAAGTTTTAAGTGTTTCTGTTAGCTTTTTGGAGGTCAAAACAGGTCACTATCTTTATCAGAATTTTGTGCCCTACTTCTAAATGAGCTCACACATCTTAATGCAACAGATACCTTTTAGCAGTTGTCGAAAGAAATGCCATTCTAAATTAAAAAAAAATACACTATAGGCCTCATTTGCAGACTCCTTAATATCATTTTAAGTAAGGAAATAAAACCACAAGAAAATCACTAAGAGACAATAATTAGATAATAGTCTTGAGCAAATCAGTAATAGAAACCTCTGTTAGATTTCATAGAGAAAAAAGAAGCAAGCAAATAAACTTTTGTCTTTTCTTATTTGCTTAAGTCAAGGGTGGGTTTCCTTCTCCACTTTTTTAAAAATTTCTATTTCTTTCCAATAAGTTGTTTTTATGATTTTACTTGACATGCCAATAAAATCAGTAAGACCACTACTCTGATCGTTTTTTCACTTACCCGGTGAGGCAGGGGGGCGAGCCCCGAGGGGCTCTCGCTTCTGGCGACAAGCGCCCGGCGTGCGCTGGGCGCGACCCGCTGCAGGGACAGCGTCAGGTGGGGAGTTTGACTGGGGCGGTACACCTGTCAAAGCGTAACGCAGGTGTCCTAAGGTGAGCTCAGGGAGGACAGAAACCTCCCGTGCAGCAGAAGGGCAAAAGCTCGCTTGATCTTGATTTTCAGTATGAATACAGACCATGAACGTGGGTGTCAAAGTGAAGAAATTCTGTGTAACATATAATATAGCAATAACTTTAAATACTATATTGTGGCCAGGCTTGTCTGTAAACTGTTTATTTGTAAGGCTAGGATGATGGCATTTTCTGCATTTATAGATTAGCTTTGAAGAATCTGGCTAACATTCATGATAGGGCTCTCTATTTTCTATTGTACTATAGTGCATAAAATAGAATATACATACATTCTCATAGTACATGGTATAATACTGTGTTTCCTTGCTTTCCCCTGAGAAAAGTCAGAGAAACACAGGAAGCGTCTGATCTATCACAGTAAGTTAGCTCAACTACAGAGGTCATTGTCTAGTTTAAGGTAAGCAGAAATGTGCAAGCTTCTGTTTTAAAGATAACTTTCTACACCAGGGAGCATCTACACCAGGGAGAATTTAGTCCATCAGAGCTGGGTTTTGGCTAGGTTTCTCACATGGAGGTTCATTTTGGAATGACAGTGGGGAAGCAGTCCCGTATTAGTACAGAGCTGATTCACAGCTGAAGATCTAATCCTAAACTTGAGTCTGTTTTTGTACAGTAACAGAAAGGCAAATAAAAGTTAATTCCTTCTTTCTGATAGTCATCAAATCTATCTAACTTCTAGATTTAGAGTTACAAGGAAGGATTATTTTATGACTAGACTTCTGAATTTCATCAAATTATGGAAATAATATATTGGCATCTATGTTTATTATGATTAGAAATTTGTAATTCTGTTATTTGCATGTGAGAAGTTTCATTTGTGTTCTGTCCTTTCGCCACCCCCAAAATGCCCCTAAAAATTATTGCATATTCCAAAAAAGGCTGTTGGAGAAGAACAATCTAAGAGAGTATCTAAGCATGTTCTGTTCCCATTATTTGTCTAGCATATTTGTATAGATTTTAAAGATTTGAAGTGTAGGCACTTACACTACAGTATATTTCCAAGTTATGAGATTCTGTTACCAGGGTAATCAACAAAATGGTCCACTAATCCATCCCTTGTCTATCTCCATGTTATCATGGAGGTCTTCTAAGATTAAGTCCTAACTTCAACTAAAATACATAGTTGTTTGACAAAAAATAGGTATAAAATATTCCTTCAAATGCTGAGATGAAGAAGGTTCCTAATATATGTAATGGGTCCAGAACTCATTCCAAAATTTTCATGTCACTTCCATCATAAAGACTAATACTTATTGTCCTGAGCTCTTGGAAGCTAAGATAGTGAGAGTGAGAGTTAAGCTTACTGTGTGCAGCTGATAGTGTTCCTTAATGCTGCTCAGTGTATGAACTTCTTCATACATGTTCATACATGTTGTTTCTGCATCCTCTGCTTTAGAGAAATTTCCTGAAGAGAACATAGAGATTAACTTCAAGAAACATCTATTTTTTCTTTGTGTTAAATTAGCAAATAAACTGAATTCTGTCACTCCTGAAGTATTTCTTAAAGAATCCATCCGTTTTTCTTCCGCTGTTTGGCAGGCTATAGAAAACACATTTGGCATTCATGTGCTGTCCATGATGTGCATTTTTATAGCATTTTGAATGGACACTCATTGATTGCAGCATCAGGCACAAAAACTTAGGGTACCACAAAAGACCTTCATTCTTCAGTTCATTGTGCTTCTGCACTCAAACAAGAACATAGTGGTGCCTCTGACTGGACTACAAAATTTATGCTTTCTTTACAACATTAGTGCTTAGATCTCATAATAAAGCAGTAAGCATGAGAAATGTACATATATCTTAACTGAAGAAGAAACTAGGCCCATTCAGCTATGTTTCACTGTATAATCCTGGTAAGATTACTTGAAAAAACAGGAAAAACTTTTCTATCACTATTGACACAATCATTCTAAATGTGACCATGGTAAATGAACCCTTAAATTGTTATAAATTCAATCTGCCTGATTGCAATGTTTAGTTGACATATATCCTTATTTTTTTTTCAAGATGGTATTAATCCAAAAATAGCTGTAGAAGCAGAAAATCAATCTACTCATATGAAAGTCACCCTGAGAAGTTGATATTAGTGCCCAGTCACTGACATAAAAGTACTTCTTTGTAACCCATTTGACAATGTTGTGCAAAATGGAAAGATTAAAAGATTTGTCTGCAGAAAATCCCAGTTGTTAACCTTGTAGATTTTCTTGTCGGAATGAGCTAAATAAAATATTACTGCCAGAATAATACCGTCTATACAGTATCTATGTTTGACGCTCCCTCAAACTGGGAATGATGGAGATGAAAGTCTTCTGAGTCATGAACATGAATCTGCCAAAAGCATACTGTAGAGTTCTTCCTGTGAGAGTTTCAAATCCCAATAAACTTATAATATTGGAAATTTTAACCACATCACTTTTAGGCACTTTTCTCAATACTTTGTCTAAATTTCTTGTTATATGACTCTAGAAACTTCTACAGTACATAGCACCAACTGATGAGGAATCTCAAAGATTTTAATCTGTACAGGAAACCATTTGCTATTCAACAATTTGCTACTGTAGATTATTATTAAGGCAATCTATTTTAAAAAATTATTTAGATTTATGAAATGATCTTTTTGCCTAAAATCTGAAAATAAATATGGAAATAGAATAGGTGGTATAGTCTTTCAGTTAGAGTTTTGAAACTCATTTTGTTATGTTTAGAAAAAAAGATTTAGTGGGTAAAGTGCCTTACCATCTTCTTTGTTCAGGACCTTTTATTCAATCTTACATATGGTTGACTGCTTATTCAAAATGTGACCATGGAACAATATTATACACTGCTATCAATAGCTGTTGTGCTATTCATTAGATTTTGAAAGAAATTGGCCCAATTCTTCCTTATGCCTTATAAAAAAATCCAATTGCAATGTAAACAACACATCAACTGAGTATGAATCTAATACTACTTAAATAAACAGTACTATCAAAATGTCCTCAAAATGCTTCCTTTCTGGTAACAGTGATCAGAATTATTTATTACACGTTTCAGTATGAACAACTAAAATATTTAATCACAATATTTTTGGCACTCATGACAGAAGTAGTCAAGCATTAAATGTGAAGCTCTCTTATTCCCATGCTTACTGGTAACTAATCAATGTGGCAAAGATCTTCTGGATATAAAAGATGTATATCTCACCTTCCAGTGATTAGTTTGTCAAAGCCACAAGATCTATGAATACACATATTTAATCTGTCAAGAGGATATAGTACAGCCTGAAAAGTCATCATGAAACCTGATGTTGCAGAAAATTTCTAATTATTGATTAGACACACACATTCGTTTAATCTGAACATGTACTTTGACACATCAATAGGTCAAGCAGCCTATGAGTACAACCCAGTAATATTGGAATCTTGAGTCAGCAAATTAAGATGCCCTTTTGTGCCTCTTTTTTTTTTTTTCTTTTTTTCTGCTGGGATGACTTTTAAAGAGAAAAGAAGATTAGCCTCAGTATAGATTAATAGACTGAGACTGTGTTCAACTGCATCATCTCTTGTCTCTTTTTAAGACCAGATCTTATGTGATGAACCAGGTGCAGGTAGGTATTTCAAGTCTTGTATTCATTATTTCTTAAACAAAATTAAAGCTCCAAATGCAATCATGTGTTAAAAAAGTTACAGATTTCTATTATCGGGATGACAGAGTAGGAGGGATTGAGAAAATTGGAGAGAGCAATTAAAATGGGATTTAACTAAATCTGCTGTCAGTTCTGCCAAGAAAAATGAAACACATAAACACACACATAAACAGACTCTGAATTCCCTAAAATAGCAATATATATGAGACATTTGCAGCGTTCTGTTCTGAAGAAGGAAAACTATTCTATGGTAATATTTTTCCTAGGAACTGTATTGAGGTACCTTCTGAGTTCACTTTGGAGACTGTCTTGTAATACACGATGCATATCATAATCATAAGGTCATCTTCACTGCAGCATTTCTTGTTTCTGACATTGTTAATTGGATTTTCATCCATTTACTTAGGGGAAAAGTTATTTAGGTTGTGATTTTTTTTTTTTTACTTTACTTTTACATTACACATTATTCAGAATAACCTCTTGCAGCTTTCACTCCATATGATTCCTTATAAGCAAACTGAGCCTTCCCTCAAAAAAAGCCTTTATTTCCCCAGAAGAAATAAATTCCTTTGTATAGTCATATGTATGTGTGTATGTGCCTGTATTATCCTAAATGTCAAATTTCTAGAAGCAATTAGAATGGAGTTATTAAAAATCTTAAAGAAAAACAATATTTCCAATTCTTTACATACTTAATGGAGCCACTCAGCAGTAGTCATCAAAAACATGAAAAATACAACTTTTATTTGTGATTTTATTAAACAAAATGGCAGAACATGTTGAATTATTTTGCTTAAAGTGTGTTTAAATCTGTTTTAAATACAACAAATAAGAACAATTATCTTAAAGACAGAGTAATCTGAAAATGCAATTATTAAATTAAACTAGGCCACATGCTCTAGGGGAAAAATTATATCTTTATAGATAATAATATAAAATATTATGACACTACCTTCACATGAAATATTTTTTGTTAATTCAGTTTATCCTCTGTTTTTATTATGGACATAAATGAAAAATCACAAAACAATGAATTTGATAAAACATATCATAGAATCTTAGAATTGTAATAGTTGGAAAAGACCTTCAAAAAAATCCAAAATTATGTAGATGTAGATAGTAATTAACTTCTGTCACATAGAAACAATCTTGAAATGACTTATAAACTGTAGGCTAAATTTATTTTCTATAGAAGGAGTACAAACAAACATACTAGTTTGTCGTGGTTCATGTTCATACAATTATAAAGACATCTGTTTTCCCTTAATGTGAAAATCTCAGAATTTGGGACACAGGACAGTATAAGAAAACTAGAAGTAGAATTCATCTCATACAGTTTTCAACACCTAAAACTCTTAGCTCCCTGCTTATTTATGTTTTTTTCACTTTGTCCTGGTACAGTATATATTAAGAAAGCAATACCTTCTGAAGATGATACCTCTCACATTTTAAAATCGATGAATTCTGTCTCTCCATTGAGAGGACTTAGATTTAACATTACAAATATCACAAATAAAATACCCCTATAGTAGCTGAACTTAGCTAAAGGAAGCTCAACCTTGTTTAAAGAAGGCATTCTCCTAAATTCAATCCCACTCCAATTTATCAGAAACCTACACTCTCTATGAGCAGGTGTCAGATGATGAAGGTTTAATTTTTCCCTCTCCTGACAGAGAAAGGTCAATAAACTCGTTCAGCATGTCTAATCATCTAGTAAGAAAAAAAAATCCTCTCTCCCACCCCATCCCCTCAAAAAAAACCTTCCTAAAGGAATAGCAGAAAATATTCAGCAAGATTCCACTCAGTATAAAATATGTATCATCTGACATACAAGATTCTTTATGATTTAATTTATAAGTTATATAATTCATTATTCTAGAAAAAGTCATTATATTTCCAAGATTCAAAATACAACAGTGTATATAAGCAGCATATTTTAAGAATTAAATACAAAGTATAGTGCATTTATAAATTAATATATCTTAATTGTTGTTATATGCCTATTTTCTTATGTAGAAACTCTAATATAGAGTACTCTGAATTGGATATATATATGTGCATGAATGCTGTGTGTAGAGCTGTCATGTTCACACTAAAAGCATTAACACAGACTTAAAGATGCTATTGTCTTATTCTCA
The DNA here is from genome assembly GCA_032353885.1 of Nothura maculosa. Classification (NCBI taxonomy): domain Eukaryota; kingdom Metazoa; phylum Chordata; class Aves; order Tinamiformes; family Tinamidae; genus Nothura; species Nothura maculosa. Next base: position 1,139,130 of record JAUBOD010001112.1, on the reverse strand, counting down.
GTAAGAGAATTAGGGTAAGAAATATCTTCTTTTTCCTTGTAGTTGTCCCTACCGATCTTTTACCCAGAGTATCTTGTCTTTAAAGTAATTAAAAATGCTAAGATGATGAAAAAGCATGTGATTTATATTTTTTATTCAGATTATTCTTAATAATCACAGCATCACAGAATGGTTAAGTTTGAAAGAGACTTCTAGAGATCATCTAGTCCAAACTGCTTGCTGAAGCAGGGACACTTAGAGCATGTGGAACAGGGTGGCATCTAGGTGGGTTTGGAAGACCTCTGGAGAAGGAGACTCCACAACTTCCCTGGGCAGCCTGCTCCAGGGCTCTCCCCTCACAGTGAAGTTCTTCCTCACCTGCAGATGGAACTTCCTGTGTTTCAATTTATATGTATTGTTCTACCACTTGCCACCATCTACCCTTGTTCTACCACTGGCCACCATCGAGAAGAGCTTGGCCCCCTCCTCCCTACTTTCTCCCCTCAGGTATTTATACATATTGATCTGATCTCCTATCAGTCTTCTCTAAGCTAAACAGCCCCAGCTTGCTTAGTCTTTCCTCATATGAGAGATGCTCTATGCTGGACTGTTGGGGAATCGTTAAGGGCCACAATGAAGTGTACAAGCAAGGCTTGGAAGGGAGCAAGATGGCTTTTGTAATGGAAAAGTACCAGCAGTGAAGTAAATGTGGGGGAAAACCAGGATCTGAGCATGTGGCTTGCAGCATGGCAACAAGCGATCAGCCAATCAGCAAAGGGGATGCAGAAGTTGTAACCACTGAAATTTTAACAAGTGTGTGCTCGCGCCTATATAGTCAACCTGTTAAGAGCAATAAAGGCACTGGAGCTTCTGTAGATGTTCCATGTGCTCCTTATACTGGGGAGCCTGGAACTGCACACCAATTGCACCAGCAACTGTACACTGCAGAGCTCCAAGTGCAGCCTCATCAGAGCTGAGGAGAGGGGCAGGATCCCCTTTCTGCAACTGCTGGCAATATTCCATGTTAACTGGAAATTTAGTGATTACTTTCTAAGAAAAAGTTCTAAAGTTATTTTTAAATGTATTTTTTTCCCATGAAAAATTCTTCTTTTACTTTCATATTTCTGATGTTATTTAAATAAGTAAATCACTGAAAATCTATTTTGCTAATTGCAAGGTGAAGATTTTTTTTGCAGTCATTTTACTGAGTGGGAGAAACTATCCTGTAACTATCATTCTTTCCGTCAGCCCAAAGCTTTAATTTATAATTTCTAAATAAGAATAAGCAGCCAATGCAAAACTGGCTAGTTTTACAGCTTTAGTTGTAGGAAGAAGAAGGGAAGGGTATGAGGATGTAGCCTGTATGCATTGGTGCAAATACAAGGAGCCTTTCACTGATGCAGCTTTGGGGAAAAGAGATGGTAGAAAAAGGTTACAAAGAAATATTAGGAAAAAATTCTGCATGGAATGAGTGGTCAGGTATTGGAACAGGCTGATCAGGATAGTGGTAGACTCATCATCTTTGGCAGTGTTCAAGAAATGTGTAGATGAGGCACTTACTGACATGGTTTAGTAAGCATGGGGTGATGGATTTATGGTTTGACTTCATAGTCTGAAAGGTCTTTTCCAACCATATTTATTCTATGATTGCAAAGATATTTTACAATCTGATTTTGAATCAGATGTGATTTGTATAGCTGCTTCTATGAAAGTGGACTGAACCATGTTTGGCACAACTCTATCCTTATACAAGGACAACAAAATGAAGGATAATGTTGGTTCCTTATGCATAGGACACAGAGACAATTTTGTGGGCTAGACACACTGGCATTGAGCTCCTTTTTTTTTTTTTTTTTTAGTAGAAATCCGATAAAGCAGCTGTAGACTGCTTAGTGTTTACACCAAGATATACTGCAGAGATAGCTGTTTAGAGTAACATCTGTACTAACATATGTCAAAAGGTCTGAAAAGAAGGATTTATTTCAGCATTTCATTTAGACTAATAATGCCAGCAAAGAGACATTATTAAATAGAGAAAGAGAATATGGATTATAGAGTCTATCAGTTCAAGGGAACTATCTGGCTGAGAATTTGTACATATTTAGGTCAAGGTTGGATTATAAAATCAAAAACTTCTTAATAGAGTATTTCCCAATTGATTCCCTTCCTTCTGACTCCTACTGAGTTTACATCTGTTCCTTCTCTAAGTAGACAGAACATGGACTAGATGCAAATATGATGCAGTTTGTTGATTAAATTCTTGGCTGTGTTTATCTGTTGGAAGCCTCACCATCAGGCAGTCAATTTAATCAAACAATAATCTTCAGTCAATGGTAATAGTTTACAAAAAAATATATATATCTGTGGAGCCTGCTGTGTCCTATATTTATTGAAGATGTATCCTTTCATGGAGCTTAGCACAATTCTCTAAAAATGATAATCTAGATGATTACTTATAGTAGCAGGCAGGATGACTTTTACCTTTTTTGTCCTGTCCCATGACTATACAGCTTTGCTTTGGAAGCAAGTTGATATCCCTCTGATCTAGTCCAGAATATTATTCATTACATTTCTGACGTTCCCTATAACTATGCAAAAACAAGAACAAATCAACCTTTCTGCCAGTTCAGTGTTTTATTCTGAGAGTTGGCATTTGTTGGTTGAGCTAAACTAAATCTCTCAGTTTACAGTCTCTGATTCACCCCTGCTTAAACTGGGGAAAAGAAACAAAGTTTTCTGCCTTCTCCCTGTCATTAATAACTTCTCTAATCTCAAATAACATGATACTTAGGCCTTCATAAGAAATGTAGGCAAGCTGATATTAAAAAAGAATGAATAATTAGAGCTATTGTTATATTCACAGTTGTCCACAGCAGTAATAAGAGCCTGTGGTGACAAGATCGTGAATTAGCAAGCAAACAGCAGTGTCCATCCCTGTTTTTGTTATTTTTAGGTCTCCCAGCATCGGAACTTTCCTATATCTTCTCCCCAGAAGCCACTGCCTATAGGAGCTGATTTTCGCTTTCCTGATAGTGAGCAGAGCAAGCACAGATCACACACAGTGTTTTCAACTTTCCTTTAAACAGTTCCCTTTCATTCGGTGTCCTGAAGATCAGGTTTTCTAGATGTCTCTGAAGTCAGTCCAGTTGTTTCACATCGTTCCTGAAAGGCTGCCAAAAAACAGATATATACATGGCAGAGGCCTTGTCAGTGCAGAATGGAGCAGAGGGATCTGTGTAATATCTACATTTCTCATAGCAACATGACACTGATAACTCATGCAGTCCTTGTGCTCCACTGTAACCTATAGGTCTTTTGCCAAAGTACTGGTGCTAGTATAGCTGAATTTTCCAAGGTCATTTGCTGTGTATAGCTACTTATACATGTCTCTGTGCACTGTCTTGTATTCTCTGCACTGCATTATATTTTTTCACATCTATTTGCAAAGATTATATTAAATTCTTTGTGTATTCTTTATATATATTCTTTTGTATTCCTGAAAGTCCTTCCAACTTTGACCTCATCTACAGATTTAATAACCCCATTCTGTTTTCCATAGGCCAGATATTAATGAAATTATAGAACAGAACTCTATTCAAATAGCACAAGTTCTGTAGTAGCTAAATTGCTACATCCTTCTACTTCAACAGCGAAAATATGTCACTGCATATACTTTCCTTTCATCCCAAAGACTCCTTGTACTGTGATGGTACAGACATGTTCAGTCTTTATTTTCTTCCAGTCATTTGCAACATAGAAGCTGTTACTAGGCATCCAGTTTAATTTTAGTAACTACTATGCTAGCACAGATAACTGATACTTTAAACAGTAATCACATCAGAATACTAATTTTCCAACATTTAAAGTAACTTTTTGATGCTATTACAATTCCAAAACACAAAAGTATTATCCTTTATAAAATTATTTCACACAAGGGGAAAGAAGATTTTTTTTCTCAAGAACAGTAAACAGACAACTATTCATCTATTTCCTTTTGTGTCTATGAAGAGGATACTTTTCAGCAATATTGTGGTTCATCTAATACGTTCAGAAGGTAAATATACAAAGATTGTGGGCCCTAAATAAGCCTGAGACTACACTGCAAGTAGTGTAAAAATATCCAATAGTAAAGTTATTCTTGATGAAATTTTACTGGGAAAAAATTGTTGCAAAATTTCCTTAATTTTCAAATGATATTTGCAACATTGTATGAAATGAGGAGGAATTTTTAATCCATGTAATTTTATGTATCTAATTCTGTGTTCATTACTTTTATGTATCTGTTCAATTGAAATTGTTAGTGCCCTCATTAAATGCCATTAAGAGACATTTATGTCTCTTTTCCTCTAACTGTGTTACTGCAAAAGTAAAGGAAAAATTGAAATAAAGCAGCAGAATAAATACTTAATCAAGATAAGGTAACTGTGTATCTCTGAAGTAGAAGCTTCATATCTCCAGTCCCTAATTTCAATCTATTTGTACAAAATCTTTGTCAGTAGAAAGATGCATGCTTAAAATAGGTAACCTGGAAAACCATTATTTGGTTTACTTTTTTCTCCATTTACCATACCTGGTGTAGTGTCATGAAAATGTACATCAAACAAAGAAGAATCACTTCAATTGTTAGAGTAATTTTCGTAATGAGAAATTCAATATAGTATTTCAGCTAATAATAAATTCAAAAATATTTTTCGTTCCTTCAAAGATCATCTGCTCATCCTCCCTGCCAATGTTCAAACCAGAGGTAACAGGCAAATCAAATTGCTCAGATTTTTTCCAGCCAAGATTTGAAAATTTTCAAGAATGAAAATCCCACAGCCTTTCTGATAAATCATTTCAAAGCCTGGTCACCTTCTCTATGAAGTGTTTTTCCTTTTCTCTAATTAGGGGATTAGGGGATGGCGTCCAAGCTGCCAAATGTCCTTGGGAAGAGTGGAAGGAACATCTGATGAGTGTTACGATCCTGTGACTTGAATTCATTCCTGTCGTGTTGCACTATGCACAATACAAATGGACTTGATTCTACAATAGGATAACTATATGTGCTGGCATGCTGGCTTTCCTCCCAAGCTTTAATTTCTCTTGCACATTTTTCTCTATCTTACTTGGTATCATAGAGCTTTCCAAAACATGCTTCTCTATCATGAATCTATTTAGTTCTTTTGAAATAAGCAGAGGTCTTATATACACATACCCCAGAGTGACCTCGAAAAGTCCCTCAATATTTACTCTAATTCACCTTTTGTTACAACTGCCTAATGCTCCTGTGAAGAATTCCTATGAAGAATTGTCTTAAAAGTTGCCGTGTCTTTGTCCATATTGCATACTTTTTGCTGAGCAATTGTGCCATTCTATACTGATAGTATACTTTTGCTTTATATCTTCTAATGAATTTTATTGCTATGCAAGTTATCTGCTGCAATTTACAGCTCTGTGTGCTGCATTGTGGTTTAATATGCAAGAACACTAAAGACCAAAACTGATTATTAGAAGAGCCTTTCAGAAAAGTTAACCTGCCTATCAGTATTCCAGTTACTACTGAGAGCCAGGAGTCAGCCAGCATTTGCTTAAATGAATTTATTTTGACAACTTAACGTGCTTAACATGGCTACAGCAGCTGGTTACTGCTTAATTAAACATCAATTTCTTGCACTGGGTAGAGGAAAGAAAAAATCATTCTACTTACCTGCTAGAATGCACTGAAAAATCAGTGTAGACACCTCCTTAGAAATTCCATTCCAGAAATGTCTAATTCCTTTTTTTTTTTTCAAATATAAAAGGAGTCTAGCAGATCTAGTTCAGATAGATATACCTAAAATACAGCTCCTTAAATTTTGCTAAACCCTTCCCCTTTCTTGATATTGTAAAATGAGGATGACCTATCCAGGAGTTGACTACTTTTAGAGTGAGTAGTGGGAAATTGGCAATTCTAAGACATAGTCCATCTGGCTATTTTAGACTTACGTTTTATCCTAGAAGGACTTACGTTCCCTTTGAGTCTAAAGGACTAGATCAACTCAACTCGGAAGGAATCACCTACATTACACAGATAAATCTATCCATGTTAGTTTGAAACAAATTTTAAGGATGTTTAGTGGAATACTTTCTGACTATTGTAGAAAAAGTATGGACAAGACGTAATGGAAGAGGTGAGAGAAAGAGATAAAAAGAAGCATTCAAATTATTTAGACTTATTCATTATATAACTATCAATACCTTACTGTCCAGCCAGGTGCAGAAAAAATAACTTGGTGGCATAGATTAATTTACCCAGTATCTCACTTATTAGTATGAGAATAATCTGAAAGACTGTGTACAGTTATGCTACAATAATGAGGTTAATCTTTTTTTTTGCAATTCATGTTAAAACACATAATCCCCAAAACTACTTAACACCACTGCTTTAAACAATAATAATTCAGGAAATTAAAAGTTTTCACTCTAGTCGGTTAGTAAGGTCTTAGGTGCTTCAAGGGCATATGAATCAATCTTGCTGGTTTCTTTTGCTGTGCTTTTATGTTCTTACTTACACAACTTATGTTCTTATTAGCTCGTACACTTCAAGGCCAAAATAAGTCCAAATTTTGTTGCAGAGTATACAATAAGCATATTGGAAAACTAAGTAAAATGACTTCTCAATGTAATGAATATGATGTTGGCTGGAACGTGATGAGAAAGAAAAAGGAAAGTCAAGCATAGGTCATAGCTGGGAAGGTTTTTGGTATTGGCTTCAGAAATGCCTCAAACTCTACATATAAACACATGGAGAGTGTACAAAAGGATATTCCACATATTCCAGTATGGATACTTTTAAATACACACATTTTTATGAATTAGTTTATATAACTAAGCTAATCTGACACACTTGTGAGACGTATCGGTGAACTCTTAAGGGCACAGAAAATTGTTGTGCAGATATAAATTAAGTATTTTAAAGTCAAATGCAAATTTAAGGTAAGTAAACATTAAATATCTGCTTTGGAGAGCACCTTAAATTGAAAGGCTACTTTCAGGACATCTTCAATATAGAAAGGAAGATCCTTTCAGTGAAGCAGTTCTGAATTGCCTTCATGAGGGATTTTTATTTCTTTGTTGTAGTTAAGACTAGCTGCTCAACTTAGAGCAGTTGAAATCCTCTAATCTTGTTTTTTCAGAGCTCTCAAGAACTTCAGTTTTTCATTTTCAACACCTAAGAATGTCTATTTCTTGCCATATTGCTTCTTTGTACTGAGAAAGGCTCTCTGATAGAAACAGCACCTAAAGAAAAGAAATATGTCTTTTAGATAAGTCTGTTTATTTCTACCAGCTGAAAGTCCGACAAGACTATCTTACATAACTCTCTTCTTTGGAGACTCTGTCATTGGTTACATATCCAGTTGGTTACATTGGTGGTGTTAGGTGAAAAAGAGCTGGAAGGAAGGCAAGGGAGGGTGTTCCAAGGGTGTTCATAGTAGGTCATGTAGATAGTGTGAGAAGGGAAGCAGGTTTGGAGCACTAACAGAGAGGTCTGCAACAGGGACACATATATCTGAGAACAAGAGAGGCAGGCTGCAGCAAAGAAGCAAGAAGGAAGGAAGGCAAGGGAGGGTGTTCCAAGCATGTTCATAGTAGTTCATGTAGACAGTGTGAGAAGGGAAGCAAGTTTTGAGCACTAAAAGAGAGGTCTGCAACAGGGACACACATATCTGAGAACAAGAGAGGCAGGCTGCATCAAAGAAGCAAGGAGGAGACAGATACTTGGGGATAAGAAGTGCGATCTGGGAATCCCCCTCTTCTAGAAGACAGTTGGGGCAAGAGGATGATACTAAACTAGGAGGAGTAGCTGATAGCCCTGAAGGTTATGCTGCCATCCAGAGGGACCTGTACAGACTGGACTACTGGGTGGTTAGAAATCTCATGAAGTTCAACAAAGGCAAGGGCAGGGTCCTGCAATTGGGGAGGAATAACCCTGGACACCAGCACGGATTAGGGGTTGACCTGCTAGAGAGGGACCTCAGTGTCGTGGTGGATCACAAGATGACCATGAGACAGCAGTGTGCCCTGGTGCCCTTCTGGCCAATGGGATCCTGGGATGCATTAAGAAGAGTGTCTCCAGCAGATCAAGATTGGTGATCGTCCCCCTATACAAAGCCCTGGTAAGGCCACATCTGGAGTGCTGTGTCTGGGTTCCCCAGTGCAAGAGGGATGTGGAGCTGCTGGAGAGAGTCCAGTGCAGGGCTACCAGGATGGTCAGAGGCCTGAAACATCTGCCTGATGAGGAAGGGCTGAGAGAGCCAGGCCTATTCAGCCTGGAGACGAGAAAGCTGAGGGGGACCTGATTACTGTGTACAGATACCTCAAGGGAGGGAAAGAGGAGGATAGGGTTGGCCTCTTTTCAGTGGTGGACAGTGATAGGACTAGAGGAAACGGCTACAAGGTAAGGCACCAAAAGTTCCACAGGAATTTAAGAAAACATTTACTGACTGTGAGGGTGACAGAGCACTGGAACAGGCTGCCCAGGGAGGTTGTGGAGTCTCCTTCTCTGGAGATCTTTAAAACCTGCTTGGATACAGCCCTGCACCATGTGCTCTAGGTGATCCTGCGTGTGCAGGGGGGTTGGACCAGATGACCTCTGATGTCCTTTCCAACCCTAAGCATTCTATGATTCTAGGAGCAAAAAGTAGTTTGACAGTAATAGTGCCCATTTTTTTTATGTTTAAGATGTCCAATATCTGGAGTTAGATGGGATCTCGCATTTGGGAGGAGCAACCACAGGTAGAACTTTGGTAGCTGTAACATTTTACTTTTGTCAGATACTGCTGGCCTTACAGAAATCTGCATATATCTTTTTCTGAACCAGCACAGATTTTTTTAAAATTTGTTATTGGTTTAATGACTAAAAGTTCATGGATAAAAAATGTGGCATCTTGTGATACATGATCAACAGACGTTGATGTATATCTGTGGGGAAAGTGAATATAGACTGTTTTTGCCATCTCAAGATAAGTCACTGCTAAAGATCATTTAACACTGGAATTATGTCACACTTAATTATGGCTGCACCTGTTTCACACTTTTCAAATGACCATAAGCAGAAGACAAAGACAGTTAAAAATCAGATAGGTTTGTTACCAGATATGATAAGCAACTTGACTTTTGGTACCATGGGTACCTCATTTCTTAGTTCTGTCTATCTGACCATGAAGATGTCTAAATTCTAAATTACATACTTTCCTATGATACAGACAAAATATGCAAGACAGTAGTTTTTAATAATCAAAATAACATATTCCTATAATACCATTTTCTTCTCCAAGGTTTAGGCAGTTAAATGTGACAATGCTAAGAAGAATATATGGTATTGTTGAAAAATGTCCATTTGTGTTCATTAGCCTGTCCAAATGCCAGCCAACACAGCTGGTTCTTCATTTCCATTTCATAGATCCTATTCTCCAAGTCTACTACTTATTTCAAAAGTCAAGTGTATAATAAAAAAATAAATTTTAGAAAAACAAATTAAATACAAATGAATTTATTAAATGTCCTGGAATTTGTGTTTTAATGGAAAATTGTATATAGACTCATTAAAGAAATAAATCTGTATGCCATATTCTCAGTTTTGGTTAAACAGTATTCCTAGTCACATAAAATATCTTATTAAATGGAGGTTGTTTGGTTAAAATAATGAAAATCATTTGGAAATTATTTTAAATCATAAATGTTTGCAAGAATCCCAATTCATTTTCATGTTAGTTTCTGACAAAGGCAACTATTGTATCCTTGTACAATGAAGTAGTCAATCTCTCTCTGAACATGGTTTAAAATGAATTATTTTATTTTTCTAGGCTTGCAAAATATCTATCTTACGTTTTAAAAAGTATCTTGTAAGATTTTGTAAAAAATGTATACAAAAATGAAGCGAAGTGAAAAGAAGTGAAAAGAGATGGAACGGAGAGGAGAGGAAAGATGAGACAAGAAAACAATCCCTAGGGAACATATTAAGATTAAAGGATCCATTCTCAGAACTTTTTAGAAAAAGAAAAAAACTTCCATAAATAAAAATGTGCTGAGATATAAAGAAAATGATTAACATAACATATTTTAGGCACTACAACGCTGAATGATTTGACATCCTCCTTTAGAAGTTACATACTGGCATAAATGGTCAAAAAGAGCTTTTGATCCTCTTTAACTTCCCTTCACGAGTTAGAGAATGTAGATTTGCATAGCAGTTTCATAGGAAAGAAGTAGAACAGAATGCACATCAAAACACGATAAGTCAGAAATGACCTGAGGCAGTCAGTACAATAAGATAGAGGAACTATTAAATTTGTAAGTCTGCTTTGTTGCCGATATCATTTGGCAGACTCTTATATTTCTTCATTTTGTACTTCCGTATGGAATATGTGATTGTGAAACTCCCCTTAGGTTTTAGTCCTTGGGAAAAAGCAACAACATGTTGGATCATACATCAGCCAAGATTTTAATCACTTTTTACTAGGGAATGTCTGATTGATTGGAAAGAAGACCTTCTCCAGAGAAAGAATTTGCTAATCACAGAAGAGATTTAATCTCTGATAATGCCTCAAATATATAACACAGTAACACAAGAAAAGAAAAAAAAATCCAAATGTGAAGATAAATACCACCTTAAAAAGTTACTCTCCAGACTCAGAACTTCAGAAGTGGGTGGATGAGCAAGAATGAGTCAGACTGCTAATTTCAGGGAAGTATAATTATAAAGTGATTTCCTCTACTCTCATGATACCATCTGGGCAAACTTTTCAATCTTTAAAAGTAGTTCAAAGGATCTCACCAAAGAAGTGAAACACTGGGAAATTGAAGGAGAAGTGAAAACAAATCGAAATTCAAAATAGTAAACAAGGTACTGTTCACAAGCAATCAGAAAGAGTTAAATATCCCTCTTGAAAATACTTGAAACCTGGCTTCCCATTGAACTCAATGAGAGCTTTGCAATTGCCTAGCAATGGACTGAGGATTTCACTCATTGGTTAGCAGTCCTTTGCTGAACTCACTCCAGTAGCTCTATATCTCTCTCATACATGTCCCTTCAGGACCAGACATTGTGATCCAGATGTGGCTTTCCCAGGAGTGAGTAGAGCTGAAGGAACCTTCCACTCAACCTGCTGGCAGTAGTCTTCTTAATGCAGCCCAGAAAGTTGTTGACTTTCTTTGCTACGAGGTCAAATTGGTTGACCGTGTTCAAATTGTTGTACATTAAGACCTCCAGGGCCTTCTGTGCTGGAAAGCATCTGGTATGTTGGCCCCTGCATATCCCTTGGTATGTTGTCCTGATGCATCTGCTTTTTTTTCCGTAGGTACAGAATGATACAGTTCCCTTTTTTCAACTTCATGATGTTCCCCATTTCTCATTTCTCTAGTCTATCAAAGTTCCTCTGAGTGGTAGGACAACTATCTGGTTTATCAGTCTCTCCTTCCAGTGAGGAGGCTGGCTGAAATGATCTGGAAACTTGCTAGCTTTTTCATTTTGTCTCATCATCCAGATCACTAATGATGATATTAAACGGTATTAGAGCCAATTTTGATCTCTAGGGTACAGCACTAGTGTTGCGCCTGCAATTGGACTTTTTGCCCCGAACACAATCCTTTGATCTCAGTAGGTAGCCAAGTTTCGAATTTATTCCAAGACAGTTGTAGTGTATTCAACAATATAGATATTCTGAAAATCCTGCTAATCATTGGACAGAGCAGGTTGACTGTTAACTATTGGCAGACAACTTTGAAGATGTTTCAAAATCATGTGAGGAAGTTCAAGAGCAGTTAAGGAGAACGTGTAAGTGGTTTTAAAGTGTTAAAGTGTTTGGTAATGCACTAAGAAAACAAGTTTTCTTCCTCTTGTTCCTATATATCCTTCCCCTGGTGATCAGAATTATTCATTGCCTAATGAATTATACAATAAGGCTTAGATTACTTTATGTCTACCTAAGTTTATGAGTTTATATCAAACAGAGACCATGAGGATTTAAAGAGACTTGCAGATTTTTTTTCTCTTCTTTCTTCCTTTTTTTTTCTTTCTAAGGGAATGTGATGTTTACTTAATTAGTGCCATCAGAATATACTTTTTTTGAGAATAGTTGCATCTAGCGAAAGGTGGGTGACATTGTTTTTCTTTTTTTAACTTAATTTTAAAACTGGCATTGATGTTGATTTAATAAATTAGGTTATAGTTATGCAAAAGCTGTTACTGATATTTTAGAATATAAATATATATTTAAAACATTGTTTGACCAGCATAGCAGAACATGTTAGTCCTGTTACGCTCTACTGATATCTAGACTTTGAGTTCTATCTTGAAACACTTAGAAATGCTGTTTTTTTAACCTTTTATATTTCTAATATATATATATTTATTCACAGAAGAGGCATATAATCCAGATGACATTCCATTTCATACCTCACCAGTCATACTCTTTAATATAAAAATGCTCATTTCTTCAAGTTGAAACTCTTGCTTTTTTGATCAACTACACACTGAAAATGTCATCAATTAAAATATTTATAGATACAGGCTTATTTTATAAGAAATTGTTGAAATTACAAATCATCTATATATTATCAGATAAAAGATCCTTTTTTTTCTGATCTTGTCCTCCCTAATCTCTCCTATGGGAGAGATTAACTGTTCTCCTCCAAGTCATTTTCACTTCTTTTAGACTAAGATAGTCCTCTCTGCTGCTCTGATAGCACTAAGAAAGCGTGAACACTGACAGTTCTGATAAAGTAAGAGCTTAGGATAAAAGAGTTTGAGGGTGACATGATTTACAAGTAGTAGATATCCATCCTTTATTTTCTCTCTTAACATAACAATTTCATAATCCTAAAAGTGAGAGATCCTTTTCAAACTAAGAACCTCTCTTCTCTCTAGGTTATTTTGCTGTGAATCTAATGATAATATTCAAGTATCTTATTGTGACTGTTTTTATGGATATTTACATGCAAATTTGAGTGGTTAGTGGTGAGGGCTAGACAAGATTAGGAAACTATGGTTACTACATGCTGAAATTTAAAATGACTTTATCTAGATGTCTTAGTTTAATATGACCACTACAAGTGAAATTTCTCAATTATTTGGAAACAATCTTCGAACACTTTCCACTTAAATGTTCTTTATTCACATCAACAGTCTCATTTATGTCACAGATTTTATCATATATTTAAGTATGCAAAGTATGCAAAGACCAAAAGTACTCTGTACAAAGTATTTGCTATTTGGATCTTCTCATATAATAATTTGTCAAATTCTAGCTGTGCAAATAATGTAAATACAACTCTCTTCCACAAATTCCACAAAACATCAGGAGGAAGACTACTTTAGTTCTTGGCACTGGATAAAACAAAGAGAGGAAAAGTAGGCAATTTTATGATTTTCTAAAATATTTGTGCAGCTTATAAGCTAAAGACAAGCAAGTACGCATTCTAAGCAAAAGAGCAGGAAATTAGGGTGCTATAAGAAACATTAATATTAAAGAGTTGCACTGGAATAGATGCTTCCAGTTCAACTTTTGGTTTGTTTCTTCTTCTTCCATCTGTTTTAGTGCGACATCTTTGAGAATTGTGTTTCCTGTCAGAACTAAATGTTACAGACATATGTAGAGTCTTTTTGTAATGGTTAATTAAAGGCACTTTTTTTCTAATGTTAACAGCGGTCAAGCAATCACACTACATTTGCTCCTTGCGAAAAGTACATATATGTTGTGTTTCAATTCATATTTCATAAAATTGTTTAAAGATCTTATTTTACTCCCACTAATTCTATTACTTGCTTCTGCTTAGTTTATGGTGGTCTTGACACTGTTAGAACACAGTAGGAGTTGCTTTGGATTACACTCTGTCTATGGAAAGATGAAGGCACATCTGATGGCTAACACAACACAGAGTAGTCTCTTTTATACTTACTATCCTGGCAATAAGGAAAATACAAGTAGTGTCTTGCTTTATAGTGATGATTGCCTTTAACGTAAGGCACACTGCTGCAGTCCTATAAAAGTTAGATGCAGTCTACAAAATGTCTGTATTATTGAGCTAATACATGCTTAAAAACATGTTTTAAAAATTAAATAATTAAACATTTTTTAAAAAATGTTTAATCATTGGTCTCAGGTAGCTCAAGTTCTATTTAGAACTGATGCAAGTGACAATAATACAATGCAAAAAAGTACCTCACTTGTGATTAGGAGTCCATTGCTTAATCATTTCTTTATCCATGTAAAAATTTAACATTTTTTCCTTTAGTTTACATACATGCAACATGGAAGTAGAACTAACTTATTAATTAGATTATTGATATTAACGTTTACAAAACTACCTTATTAGCATCTGCAACATTGAATATGGCTGTACTGAGGATGATGGTCAAGGCCTCAGGCAATTCTTAGGAGTATCTGGCTTGCATCCAAGTGGATGAGGGAGGTAGAAGTAGTGCTTCACAGGAGGAGTTGCTACCTGTCTTGAATTTTCAGAATTGAGGCATAAACTAAAGGCAACTAAAGCTCATGCTCAGTTTGCTATTCCTAGCTACAATGTTGGGTAAGAAACTGTCTTTTTTTACTAAGTAGATCTGATCCAGGATTAGAAAAACAAATAAAGTGTTGACATAGTATCAGAAATCTTCTGACAATTGCAATTCTGATCCTCTCTTTAATCTGAAAGAAATTAATGTACGCATTTTGTAATGAATGATTTATTACAATCAGTGCAACTAGGCCAGAATATATATGACTTGCTAGTCTAGCTGAGAGCTTAATAAAAAAAGTAAAAAAGTTCTCTTCATAGAATGGTTAAGAGACAGAGATCTACTAAAAAAAATGTCTCTAGGATACTGTTTTCTTTAGAAGTGTTTTTTTATCAAATTATCTTGTTCTAATACAAGCAGTCTCTGACACTGAAGAAATAAAGGATCTTGAGAGTCAAAGTAGAGCTTTTTTTCTTCTCTTCTCTTCTCTTCTCTTCTCTTCTCTTCTCTTCTCTTCTCTTCTCTTCTCTTCTCTTCTCTTCTCTT